>BGPT01004297.1:0-11589 GCA_003297045.1 Symbiodinium sp. clade C Y103
AAGCATCTCTTGGCGATTTCAGTCAGAGTGGCGCCCTCAGCCAGTTTCTTGTTACGGATGTGCACGTTGAGGATCTGCTCCCGGCCCTTCACGTCCGGCAAGCCCACGGTGACGCGACGGTCAAATCGCCCTGGCCGCAGCAGGGCGTTGTCCAAAATGTCAGCACGATTGGTCGCTGCCACCACGATGACACCGCTGTTGCCTTCGAAACCATCCATTTCAGTCAGGATCCTCAGTATCCAGGAATGGTCTTCAAGGACTTTCTATCTGCCTGGACTCTAGAAAAGAATAGGAAAAGCGGGTACTGAAACTTTGCTGCAAAATATCTTCTAACTTTTCAAGTCTCTCGGTGCACTCTCCCAAAGCCTTTGAAGATTCTTTAAGCAAAATCTGAAATCAAGAGGATGCATACGTTCGATGGTACCGGTCATGTCAGGATTTCAGCAAAGCATCTGATTGAGGGTCTGCTCCCGCTCATCATTTCCACCGCCCATGCCAGCACCTCGCTGCCGTCCAATNTGAAGACAATGCAGGGCGACTTCTCCTTTCGTGCCGTATCATCATGTCAGATCTCCCCACAAGGTGGAGGTTGCACCCAATTCTTGATCCACAGAGATCGAAATATTGAAAAACAAAGAAAAACACATGATGGGTGTGGGGTGTGGAGAAAAGTTCCTAGATCCTCTCAGTATAGTCAGTAGAACCAACTTTTCAGAAGTTAAGTTTGAAGGAGTCTCTGGACACTCTCTTCCACCTGCATGAGTGTGGGATGTGTGGGAAGCCATCGGGTCACCATGGGTCACCATGACCTTACTAGCCATCCCGAAGTCCAAATCCCCCAGCACCTTGGCTTGCTTGAAGATATCGCGGACGCGCGAAGCTCCGACACCAACGAAGAGCTCGATGAATTCGGAGGCAGAGGATTGGATGAAGGGCACTCCAGCCTCACCTGGGGCTNGCGAAGCTCCGACACCAACGAAGAGCTCGATGAATTCGGAGGCAGAGGATTGGATGAAGGGCACTCCAGCCTCACCTGGGGCTGTTGAGAGGGCACTTGCATGATTCAGATTACGCTGATACCGCTGGTCAATCACAGGACACCGCAGGACAACCACAATGGAAAAGTGGACAAAGTTGGCAGGTCAGGCAAACCCTTCCTTTCAAAATACCTCAGGAATCCCTAAGCGGAACTGTTGTGTACGTATGAAAAACATGAAAATTGTTCCCGAGCCATTGAGGACTGGATAAAACCTCATCGCCTTTTCTGCATCAATGATCTTCAACTAGTCAAGTCTGTGGAGGTGCTTTAAGAGGTGGAACACCGAGTCTGATCAAATCCGGAGTCAGACCATGTTTTGCATGACCAATTGATCAAACCGCGGCACCTGCCAGTGCCTTCGCCATCAAAGTCTTGCCTGTGCCAGGAGGGCCAGTGAGCAAGACGCCGCGAGGAATCTTTGCACCGACCTGACAAGAACACAACCAGAGCTGAAAGGAAAAAGCAAAAACAATTAATTAATTGTGATTCCTATGGAAAGGTCATGGTAAAAGAGAAAAATACCTGATGTGGAGGGCTGGCGTCGCTTTGGAGATTTGGAAGATATGATTCTTTCACTGCTCCTGATTCCCAACAAAAACAGCAGGAAGAGCTGCAACAACTGCAGCTAAAAATCAAAGTTAAACATCAATTTTCATCACTTGTTCCAATGGATTCTCAAGGGATGATGCAAATTATTGAAGGTCTATAAATATCATGAATCATAACTGTAATTTCTGAGTCATCCGGATTTGGATCACTCACGAAACCGGAAAAGTTAACAGCTACGGCTACAGCACTACCGGACCTTCACAAAGCGCTCGGGAGCTTTCAGGAAGTCAACGATCTCCATCAACTCCTGTCACTGAGATACCCCAGATCTGACCTGCAGTGCAACCCTGGTTGCCAACCTGACTTGCAATGGCAATGATTCCTATATTAACTTATATACACCCTTTATGACGTTTAAGACATGACTAAACACCACCAAAGGCTCAATGACTTGCATGACTTGACCATGTGAGGCAAAGTTCATCAGAGCACTGAGGTTGATGCTATGGCCTCAATATTCAAGAGCAACGTAGAGTGACATACAGTCATAAAACATCTAGTCATACCACGTGTCTACCAGTAAATTTTGCCAAATCTGCATTGACACTTTTTTCCAGAGTTGTTCACAGATTTATTGCCACTTCTCACCTCCTTTGCTTCGTCGATCCCAGCTACGTTGTCAAACTTCACACCAGTTTCGGGCTCGATCCTCATGGCAAACTCAGAGCAGCAGGTGGCTGATGTGGCTGCTTGTCACTGCTGATATCTTCTGATGACCGAGACTCATGGACAACTGACAACCAGTAGAATTTGACAACCAATATAGTTTAATAGTGTAGTTTAATCATACTTAATCATAATGAATAAACACGGATGAAGGCCGAGCATGGCCGAGCGTCATGATCTGAGCCTTGCCTTGGTTGCCCAGTCCAGGAATGCCACCGGCACCGCCGTGCCACCAACTCTCTCTGCGATGCAGATGAAAAAAACAACTCTCTGGCGAAAATAATTACCCCAATCAAGGAGGGCGTCCTCACAATTGCCACAAAGTGTACTGCATCACTGTACCCAAATCATGGAATTCTTAGCTTTTGACCATGATTTCAAATTTCACTGGTCACTCCAAAGCACTCCAAAGTTACCCCATATATGTATATATATGTATCATATTGCAACTACCCTTGTCCTGCCTGCAATGGTCAAGAGCGGCAAGGCCACATCACCCAGTGTGCGGAGGAAGGGGTTGGGCTTCTCAGGCTGATGGACATCGATGGCAACATTCTTGTCCACCAACTTCTCAATGACTCCTGATAGGTTGAGCTTTGAACATAGGTTTCCATCGGTTTCTTCTCGTCTCCGATGAGTGGTTGGATAAGCGGCTAAGCGCAAATACTTTACAGGGCTGGTGTTCCCACCAACAGTATTACAGAATATTCAGAATATCATATTATACATAGAATAGTACTACTGTATACTGCTGTACTCTGTATCTGAGAGTCCATGTTTCTCCATCTGACAGACATAGACATAGATCTAGAAGAAAACACGTGAGGACCTTATGATGCTGCAGCACTGGTACTAGACAATATTTAATATAGATTTATCTTCATGTAGCATAGTATAACCAAATGTAACCAATCACCTTCCCCAGATTTCCGGTCAAATCATGGCAAATCAAGGTTTCGGCATGCCTGTCCTGTTGAAGCTCCAGGCAAATCACAGACCAATTCCTGATTTCGGCCAGCGATGTTCACGGTGGCCACAGCTGTTTTGCCCATGTCGTAGATGTCAACGCGCTTCACTGCACCGTCATCAATGAACTCCTCATGGACTTGCAATTGCTGTTGCAGCACAAATTCAACGACAGTTAGTCTCTTTCCCATGATTTTTGCGACGCTGGATTGAATTCGCAAGTAGTATCAACAAGTTCACTTTTTTGCTTCCATCATCTTCCATCAGTGTTCACCTCTTTAAGCCCTTGTCTCCCTATCTTGTCCTCTTCTAACATGTCATGTTGTTGTGAATATGTGGTCCACCCTGCAGTGACGCTAAGATCTGCCAAAGTCTCCAAGAAACGCGAGTACGTGACTCGCCCTGTGACTTGCATCTGGCTCGCAGGCTGCATCTGTCCGATGGGCTGAAGCTGTGGCACAACATCATCGGCCAGGGCCGGCAATGGCGCTTGACTTGCCAACGCGGATTGTTCAGTGTAACCATCTAAGTGTAACATAGTGTAACCATTTACCGTTTACCGCCGTTTACCTCATTCATCCGCATGTTTGCCAAAGTGCTTCAGCATCTCATGACTCATGACTTGCAAAAAAGCTGTCAGCAGCAGAAGAAAGCTTCTTATCATACAAGTAACCAGTGTCTGCACAGCAGCTGTTTGCACGACTTGCTTTGGCAATGCGGCGCCATTGGACACATCTGCAGCCATCTTGGCCACACTGTCAAAGACCTCTGGCAAGAGGCGTCTGCTTCATTCTGCTTCCCCACACATGTTACGTGAAGTTTTGATGGACTAGACTCGACCAGCCCTCTAGTTACAGAATTGTCAGAAAGGTAGAACACGTGCAACCGCGTGGGGGCAATTGGTAATTATTACAGGTGGGTCCAAAGGCGCCAGCTCCCCGGTCTGCTCAGCCTGCCGAGTCCGCCCAGTCTGCCCGTCCTCTTCGCTGGTTGATGGCACGTCTGCCTTGTCCGCCGCCAAGCCGAGTCTTGCGATGGCACGGCGGCTTGTACCCGAACGTGAAACTGCACCTGCAGCAGGGAACCCGACAACAGCAAAAACACGTGGCAAAGTTCTGTGTCTTATCTCATCAGCATCACATCTTCATCATTCTTCATCTATTGTATCTGCCCTCCTCTACAAAACATGGGATCTTTCAAACCGAGAACAAAATCATGAAACATGATGAAACAATTGTAATTTTCTTCTGTCTTCATCAAGTCATTCCAGTTCTTCCAGGCAAATACCCAAACATCGTCCCCAACATCGTCCCTGCTCAACCATGGACGTGGCCTGTGGTTCCGCAGAAACCACCCGACACCAAGGAGGTCGGCTGTGGAAGGCGTGCCCTAGCAGCCACCTGGCCAGCTCGAATCACCGTGTAGACATGCCGACATACATCCATATGCTATTTAAACATATTTAAACATATATTATAAACATTATGGAACGCATGGTGATACATGGTGATACTCTAAACTAATCTAAATTACATGTTTCTGATGTTTTCTGTGCAAGTTCAAACCAAATGTGAATCACCTTGCCAATCTGATGCCGTGACGGAACAGAATTTTGGAAAGCACTGCAAACACAAAGGCTTAGAAGGACTAGAATATCATGAATTCAAACCTTTCCCAAGCACAACCCAAAACACATCTGGCCAAGTTGGCTTGCCTTGGAGTTGCTGTCTCCAGCGGGTTGAACCGCTTCACCAGTGTAGGCGGCAAAGGCCATCTGTTTGTTGTCCACGGCCAGCTTACCTGTAGGGCTCCCGAGTCTTCCAGAATCTATAACATGCAGCGTGCATGAAATATGCGTTAAGTTCGGCACTCTCACAGCATTAGACTGTAGGAAATCTTAGAGTATAAAGGAGTGTAATTATGAAGAATCATTTATTATCATTTATCCCAGCAAAACAAAAGACAACATGTTCTACCGCACAATTCTGTTGGACTTCCCCAAGCAAACCACGTCCAAAGATACCTTGGCTATTCTGGCAAGTTGCCATCCACTGCTGCCTTGTTGATCAGCTTGATGAGCTCTTCGCCTGCCAAAGGCAGTTTGAGGATATCCCAAACACACAGGAAATTCATTCAATTCCACCCTGTTCACCAACCTTTGCCCTGCAAGTGTTCATGCAGCATCTTACAACCGCATCTTGAAAAGTCAATACGTTGAGTCCAGTCCGTCATCTTACAACCGTTCATTCATTGATATCTTGCAACATCTTGCAACCGTTGCCAAATGTTCGAAATGTTTCAACCTGTCACTGATGGTTTCTGTTTAGATTGTGTGAACTGTGAACAGTACGAGTATCTGGCTATGTGGACCCAGCCTGACACCTTCTCTTGTTCCATGAGCTTGTTGGCCAACTCATCCAACAAATACATGTTGTCTCTGAGCAACTTCATTCCTCGCTGGTACTGCTCATCGACGATGCGCTTCACCTGTTTCATAATTCAAAGGCTAGGTGCGGCATCTCCGGATGTTGGTCGGCCCCACTCCGCAAGTATCAAACTCAGAGCCATCCGGGAGCATTTGACTTTTCATCCAGCAGTCAAAACATGTTCCGCCAATCAATATCAACGGCGCCGACAATTTCGTTTGGGATCGTTTTGGTCAGTGGATTGAGTTTTTGGCCACGCCTCGTCATCCACCTTCTGTTTCAGTGCCTGTGACATGGGAGGAGCGCCTTGTCCCATGAAGTCGCGACCCATGAAGGGCCCACCACCTTGCTGACCGCCCAACATGCGCTGGCCGATCTCAGGGGACATACCCAGTTGCATCACCATTTGCTTTGCCACTTGGGTACCTAAGTCATCTTTCAGTGGCATTAGGATGATTCATGCTGATTCGGAAGGGGAACATTGCATGACATGGAGAATCTCGAGTGCTCAAGCGCCAGGCAATGGCAGGGATATGCAGGGATTCTTCTGTTCCCAAGTCACATCAAGCGGTTGCGATTTCATGATGAATATCATAAAACACTTACATAGGATGCGATGTTAAATAAGTGTTCATCTAGAAATCAACCATTGAGTCAACTGTGAAAATCTGATTGCGGAATATTGCGGACATGTTTTTGCACATCCTTGAACATATTTCAAACTTGTGTTTTAATTTCATGTGAGACCAAGAAACATTCAAACAAACGGAACATGTTTCCTCCATCTTTCTGTGCATTTGCTCACTTAAGATAAAACGATGCGAGCTCAGCTGGTACAGTACCCACTGACATCCATTGACCAATCAATAGATGAGTTGCACTGCTGGAAGTCATTGGAGGCTCCAGTGGTCACGTTGTCCTTGCCATTGATGATCTCTTCGGCTAAGCGTCCGCCGAGTGCCACACACATGCGATTCTCCAAGAACTCCTTGGAGTAGAGGCCTTTCACGCAAGGTTCTTCAATANAGCGTCCGCCGAGTGCCACACACATGCGATTCTCCAAGAACTCCTTGGAGTAGAGGCCTTTCACGCAAGGTTCTTCAATACAACTTCAATGGACACATGCGGATGTGGATGCGGAAATGCTACATGATGGACATCTATATGGATCGATTGTATATCGGGTGGAATAAGTCACAATCAGTGGAAAGTTTGAACCGGGGGACTGTGGATGTGGAGATGCTAAGGCGGCTAAAACGCAGCTAGCCTGAGTTCAAACGCTCTTCGGAGGGCATGAAGATAGTCACTCCACCAGCAGGACCACGGGGAATGATGCTGATTTTTGCCACCATATCGTANCAGCTAGCCTGAGTTCAAACGCTCTTCGGAGGGCATGAAGATAGTCACTCCACCAGCAGGACCACGGGGAATGATGCTGATTTTTGCCACCATATCGTAGTCATTCATCAGCGCACCCAAGATTGCATGACCTCATCCCCGGCAAAGGTCGAANAGCAGGACCACGGGGAATGATGCTGATTTTTGCCACCATATCGTAGTCATTCATCAGCGCACCCAAGATTGCATGACCTCATCCCCGGCAAAGGTCGAATCTTATGAATCTTGATATGCATGTATTTTTGCCACTATGCCCTGCACAGTATCTGTATGATTCTGTATGTATCTGTGCATGTGACTGCGTGTGTCTCTTTGCCTGTGCTCTGGATACACCATACTACTGAATGAGGGTATGCAACCGCCCCCGCGCCTGCTTCGTGATACGCCACCAACTTTCTCTTCTGCTCGGACATGACCGCATCCTTCTTTTCCAGGCCCAGGGCAATGCGTTCCAGAGCGCTGAAGATATCCTTGAAGAACGCAAAAGACTAGACCAACCCTCCAATATCAGTGCAAACTTGTGAGATAAAACGTTTGGACACCTTCGGCATCTCTGTTGTTTTTCATGTTTTTTCTGTCTGTAGGTTTCCAACCTACAGTATGCGTGGCCTTCTTGGAAACAAAACAGCTGATCTGTTTCAGAAGGCTCTCGGCTAAGTACCAAACACTTGAAAACCAAACCATTAGCACAGCAAGTAGCGGGCCGACACTGAGTCTAACTTTTGGATCGGCATCCAAAAAATGAAGAATACTGCGTTGGATACGTAAAACATCTCAAAACCACATCAATTGCCAGGCATCATCAGCATCCATCTCGGTTTTGGCTTTTCGTGCCGCCATGATGGCACCCTCATTCAGCAAGTTTGCCAGGTCTGCACCTCAACCAGGAGTCGCCAACGTGCGTGGCAATTGCAACAGCCACTGTTTGCGCAAGCGGATGTTACTCTAATAGAAAGGATGAAGTGCTATAACAAAGGCAATAAAAATGTCTCTCATATTTTTTTCGTGACATTTCCTCTCATCTTTCCTTGTTCTTCACCTATCTTCACCTCCTCCAAGCTTCGGCTCAACCGCAAGGCATCGCACAGCAGTCTCTCCTCCAATCCTATCCCTGCTATGACCCGCACCTGACATGCCAGGGGTCTGGCGCGCGACAGCCAACAAGTCAACTCCCGGGGCCAAATTTTTGCCCTTGGCGTGGACCTTCAGGATCTCGTATCGGCCCTGGACATCTGGAGGATCGACCTGATCAACGCTGAGCAGACTAGCCGACTTGATCCGTGTCTCCAGGAGTCCTAAACTGGCTGCAGCGAATGTCAGCGGGGCCTCTCAGGAAATCCAGACACCGTTCAGATTTGCTCAATGCCTCCTACCCAGAATGACCCAGATTGCCCACCTGGATCTGACGATCAAAGCGGCCCGGGCGAACCAATGCTTGANCAGGATGTCTGCACGGTTCGTCGCTGCAATCACCACCTCACGGGGCAAAAACATGCAAAACCACAAACTCAAAACGAACACCACCCTCTAGTGATGTGTCATTCCATGTCATGCCAGGTTGAATCACGGGTCATCTGGAATTTTAGGGTTGCAAAGCTCCTCTGTAAACCTGGTCCCAAGTCATCAACAAAACAATCTTTCAAAATGTGAAACAAGCTCACTGAGAGATCTGGTCGTCTGAGTCTAGTGACTGCCTTTGAAGCAATACTTCTCCATCCATTCCCATGTAACATGATCCATAGAGCTTGCGGATGGAATTTTCTGGGACTTATGGGAGCTCAGTTTCTGCCACGGCACCACTCCCTTGTTGCTCTCGAAGCCATCCATTTCAGTGAGGAGCTGATTCACGGTCTGCTCACGCTCGTCGTTTCCTGCAGTGGCTGTGATTCTCGGACATTGGTGATAACCATAGCACATCATGACATACTTGAACAATTGTCTATTGATACTAGTGAGACAATGTTTTTTTACATTGGGAAGAAAATGGTTTGAAGTGCCATAAATTGTCAATGCTGCTGGGCACTTCTCTTTGCTGGTAGCTTGCATGAACCATGTCATCATGTATTAAATAAACAAACAATTATACACAATGTGTATCTTTCCCGTTTTCAGCCATACCTGCCGTTACCTGCCCAGAAAATCTCACAATATAGCCTCAGTATGCCACAGTTATGCTTCAGTGTCATTTGCACAAAGTGCATGATATCGTTCAAACTGTTCAAAACTATAGCAGAAGGTAAACCTCTTTGACTTGCGAGAAAGATGGGGGAAGCCCGTCTCGATCTATTCCGGCGACAAGATTTCTGACAACTGGCCCGCCTTGTCCAAAACCGGCGCTTCGTTGGCGTCCGACTGCGTCAATCCTGGTGTCTTGGTATGACAGCCAAGCAACAAATTGGCAACCACCTTTCACAGACTTAGTGACTTAGTGCCTCAAGTTCCATCAAACCTCTGAGTCATTTCGCGGGCAATCCAACCGAGGCCCTCGAAAAGAAAACTACGAGAAATAATCCCCTCTTCAGCTCCATCCAAGCATCTCATCGATGAAAATGATNCCGGGAAGCACCGACCCCTGCGAAGACTTCAACGAACTCCGAGGCGGAAATGCTGAAGAAAGGTACACCTGCTTCGCCGGCCACGGCTTTGGCCAACAGTGTCTTGCCAGTACCTGGCACCGAACCACGGGATGAAAATGAATGAACCACAGGTCGGCCCCAGGTCCAACAAGTCTTTTGACTCAAGATATGACTATAGTATATAGCCTTGGATATGAACTGTTCTAGTTGCTCCCAGCTTCAAAAGCTGAAGAATAATGCGCGTTGGCAACAATCTGAACTCGGACCTGGTGGGCCAACCAACAACGCTCCCTTTGGGATCTTGGCCCCAAGCTCCGAATACCTGCCACCAGTCATCACCGGGCTAGACATGCTTCTGACACTGGAGGGTCAAGCAGGGACAGAAAAAAAACACGCAGAGTTGTCCTCCGCAGCCAAGTAAGCAAGTGCAGCATCTCAAATTAAGGTGGCAGGACTCAAACACATCCTCCATATGAGCAATCTCGGAAACTCCAGCATCAACAAAATAATTACATCAACAACATGTCTGAAGGTCCCATAGCTTACTACCCTGACCCCAGATGATCGATACCTGGATAGCCGCTGCAGTTACTTGTGACCAAATAAATCATGATTGCAGAGCCGCTGCTGATTAACATATAATATGGTTTAACCAATTGTTCAACCAATCGTTTGGGTTATGCGAAATGATGTGCCCTCGAGCGTTTTGGCACCATCACAACCGGCGACATCTCCGAACTTCACCTGCCACGGTGTCGATAACATGTGTGGGGATTCCTCACGCATCCTGCCGTATCCACAAGTATCCAAAAGGAATGAACACTGAAAGAGTCAACAGAAAGTCAAATGGACGGCATCTTGATGTTTCGAATCAGGGACTGCCAAATCAAAAGTCTTGCAGGGACTTTCTCAAAGCGTGCGCAATGACACTTTCCGCCGAAACCGTGCTACTAAATTCGTTTCATTTCGTTTCATGTCTATACCGGTATTTACAGATCTCGGATCTAGCACATGAAGCCTTGGTGTCGCCATCTTTGATGATTCGAGCCTTCGACTTGCCCAGTTCGAAAGGGTTTCCGCCTGGCACAGGGAACTGGTTGGACGCCGTGCTCCCATCATATGCTCCCATAATTCTGCAATCCATGTGTGAAGATTGGTTGAAAGGGGCAAAATAACTTCAATTTGTAGTTGATAATATACGATTTTGGACGATACTAATCGATATTAACTGTTTTACTTATGAAGTCTTCGACTTCTGACCTCATGACCTTCACCACATGACAACGGAAGCATACTGAAAGCAAGTCGGCCACATCTACCCGTGTCCACTCGCCTGGGCCACCGGGCCCTGCTGGGCCACCCACTCCACCGAAGAGGAGCAACAAACCCGCCACCAACCAGGCGAGTGGACCAGCGAAGCGCGCCAGGAAATCCAAGGGGCTTCCGGCTTCGGCGTTCTGCATCACCACATCCACCTGTCACGGGGCAGATGAACCATGCGTTGCATGCGTTGACATATTGGATTAAATTATTAGTCTGATGTGTGTCATCCAAAAACTCGTGCGTTTGTTTTGACTTTGTTTGGGGAAAATCAATGAAAAATATATGACTAGCATGCTCAAATGGTCTCAAATGCGGCATGGCTCGGAAGTGAACTGAGGTCTCACAACAGCCAAGACAAAAACGGCAGGANCTAGCATGCTCAAATGGTCTCAAATGCGGCATGGCTCGGAAGTGAACTGAGGTCTCACAACAGCCAAGACAAAAACGGCAGGAAATGGCAGGAATCTAATTCATGATTCATGGATATTCATGGAATCTCCCAGCCCCATTGAGACCCATCCAGCTCCCCAGAACCTTCTTTTCGGCCAACTGATTGAAGAGCTGGTCTTCAATTTGCACATTGGGA
>BGPT01004306.1:3122-16486 GCA_003297045.1 Symbiodinium sp. clade C Y103
GCAATTACGCCGGAGACCCTCCAAAGGCGCCTTCGACCCACCAAAGTCGCCTTTTCCAAAAAAGGCAAAAATTTTGGGGTACTTGGAGTCTATAGGTATATAATTATATATATATATATATATATCTATCTGTAAGACCCCATCAAGCAAATCCAAGTCATGATCCTGGACTCAGGATCAATACCTCGAAATGGCATCACGGGGAAGGCCGTGGTTCAACTTTCACTGCCGGTTTGGTGTGCTTTGGTTTTGGTTTTGATTTGGTGGTTCATGTTAGGCAGTTGCGAAAAAGCATGAAAGGGTCATAGTGTATCCCAATTATATCACACACACATGTGTATATATATATATATATGTATGTTCCAGTTATAGCCTAATCAGCTGACTGAAGATATTGTTTGTTCCCCAACAGCGTTGGAAAGTCAAGTCTTGCAATTGGAAACAATACATATTAAGATATCAATATATTGTTATGTATCAACGTATCAATATCCCCACAGTGGAATACAATATATGGTTATCGTTATGTATCAATCATTGATCTGTATCTCAGGCACATCTCATCACTTGATATCACTTGGCTCCCGCCACTGCGCAGCGGTCCGCTCTATTCGCGGTGACACCGCGCCTTAGATGACCATCGTGAGGCCTGGCAGTTACCAGTGGACCAGGATGGATCAGTGATCCACGGCGGACCATCTACCGGAGCCAACTAGATGGGTAATTTATGACACGATTTGATACCTAATCGTAGCAATCCCTGAAGATAGACACCTCATTTATGATATATCTGAGTGGTATTTCATTTTTGTATTTTTTTGGGGACTACTATAAAATGTTTTTTTGGGCATACAGGGGGAAATACTGTTTCGAATAAAGAAATACTGTATGGCTCTGGCAAGGTATCTAAGAGTGGCCATGGTAATGCCAGAGTTGTATGGATCTACATGCCCGTTGTCGTTCACGAGCGTCCCAGGGTTTGGATCCCTAGACAAGTCATAAAAACACAAAAGCCACAGCCAAGGATCCCATTTGCTTATTGGGGGAGAAAGTTTTGTGGTGCCAAACTCATGTCATATGGTGGATTTGCTGCGATTTCAGCAGTCAGTCTGGAACACCATGGGTTTGCTACGGCTATTTTGCAATAATGTGTGGGCAAGCGTGAATTTTCTTACAAATTTCATACCCATATATAATTGGAATCATTCAATTCAGAATGTACCTATAGGTGTCTACAGATCTTTACCTATAGCCTATACCTGTATCATCATGTACCTGTGGTATGCCACTACAAATTACGTCGGAGAGGATTCCATTGGGCTGAAGGCTGGTGGTTGAAAATTCAGCGCCTTTGCTGCCGGTGATCACCGGCAGCGCTGGCATTGCTGAGTGCAGAAAAAGACAGACTATTCGCCCAGACATGAAAGCCTTTTCACTCATGGACAATTCCTAAACCTGTTGAACACTTCTTCAATTGGTTGATGAATGTTGATGAATGTTGATGCTGTCCAACATGTTTCACGTTCCATGTTCTTGTAAATCCCTGTGATGATTCAAGTGCATGGCCCATACCCATGATATCTTGAGTCATTCAACTCACCCAAGGTTCTCTCAATACTTATATAATGAATGTGGTAAGCCCAAAAATTGATAAACAATAAACCCATCACCATTTGGGGACCTTTGCCACTTATTCTTAGGGATGGTTTATAGATGTTAATAGCATTAGGGTGGATCCCACGGTAAACTCCCATCCATTCTGATTTCGGCTGCAGCTGTCATGGCGTTCGTCCCCAGTCCCATCGTGGCCACCGGTGCCGCGGCGCCTGCGCCCGGTGTCCATGGCGCGTCCCAGGGCGTGCCCCGGCCCTCTGGCGCCTCCGCAAGCGCGGTGAACGTCGCAGGCCTGAGCGCCGTGACCCTGGCCGCGGCGGCGCAACGCCGGGGGAAACGGCTGGCGCGACGGGCGGAGAGGGCCAAGGCGGTGGCAACGGAGGAAGATGAGGATGTGGGCTATCGCAGTGTAGCTTGAAAGAGATCATTTGGATGGTCATACTTGATGGGATTGGGTGAATATCGATGTCTCATGTATAGAAAAACCACTAACATGGATGGACTTACAGTTTACAAAGTGCCCCAAATGTTGATTCATGCTGAAATGGAAGCTGGATGTTGATGTATGGAGTTGTGAAGTCACTGTGGGAAAGTGAAAGAGAAAGAATGATTAAGATGTACACATGGATATTGGCTGGAACTGGCCGCGTCATCATATTATGTGTTTCCTCTTGCCTGAAACCAAGTCTTGAATGGGTCCCATCACTGGGAGACGAAATCAGAATAGGCAAAACATAGCAGAATACTATATAATATATGTACATATACTTTTTTTGGGGGGATGTCTGAACTTGAAATATGTTGAAATACCATGAAACACCCATCTGGCCCGCAGATGTTCCTGCTTTCCGAACTTCATCGCACTTCCGGGCATGAGGCAACTCCCCGCGAGCGCCAGTTTGGCATGTACGAGTCGAGCCGTCGAAGATCGCAGGGTCAGGCCGTTGAGCTTCCCTTGTCTCAGCTGCATGTTGTGGCAGCGCAACGGCAGTTGCCTATGCTGCTGGAAGCTGTACCTGGCGATCCCTCTGAGGCGATTGCTGCGACTTGGTTGAGCCAGGTGTAGCCCTGGGGATCCTGGGGTGTGATTTGATCTGTAAATAATCTGTGTCATCATACTCTGAAACTGATTATGATGAATACTGAATATCGATATTGCAATATTTTAGAGTATTAATTAATTGCTTGTCTTGCCTTGCCTTGTCACAATTATCACCATCACCATCACCATCACCATCACTATCATCGTCATCACCATCACCATCATCATCATCATCATCATCATCATCATCATCACCACCACTTTCACCTTTACCATCATCATCACCATTTTATGTTCAAAACACAAATATGTCATATGTGTTTTCGTTGATTCCTCACCAAAAACCACGGCATCAGACGCCAGCGCTGAGGCATGGTCAGAGCTGCTGGCCTCTTGCCAGGCACAAGCCCCAGAACTGCTTGCGACCTGGAGTTGCGGCGTTGGACCCTTGTCCCTAGGCAGAATGCTGCGAAAAAGAGCTGGAAAGAGCTGGAGAAAAGATGGAGATGTTGCGACCTTGGTGTTGCAACACAAAAACCTTAGATTATATGTGCATTCACATATACATATAATATATGTACTGTATGTATATATATATATATAATGTGTATATATATATATATACACATTTGATTTATTGGGTGAAACATCAAAGTGGCGCGTGGTTTGGGACTAAGAGGAATCCAAGTCATACTGGGAACAGATGGATCGTTGTTTTTTGGTCATTGTACCGACCCACAGAGCTTTCAGTTGAGCACTCAGGAGATAACATACTCCTACCAGTATGGTACAAGCCATCCAGTCATTGTCACAAGTCAATTCACAAGTGACTTTGCTCTATATTAGACACTTTGACTAATTACATCAGCAACAGACCATGTGAAATGTCTAATGACATGCGTTGGCTTACTGTGCATTTTGTTCTCGGAACACAATCGCGAACATTCAAATCCCCAGACATTCTCAGCTAATTTCTGCATTTCTCTGCAACCATTTTACCGGGATTTCGAGAACGTGACCTACCGCTGGAGATCAGTATTCTTGATACTCGCAGATTACTTCAAGGATCTCAGTGTGAATACGGCCGTCATGCGATGTCTTGTCTCCCCCACAAAAACCTACGATCCCTGCGCCTCATCGTTTTTGTTCCGTAGAGTTGTGCGAGTAAAAGTCAAAGTTTCATGTGAGCAACAGGATTCTGATAAATCTTAACAGGGGATCATCCCAATTTCGTTTTGTCTTTGCGGTATATTGGTATATCATGTCATTCACGTCATTTCGTCCCCTGTTTATAGCTGGTTGAAATTCTGCAAGCCAACAAAACAACCAGCTATAAAAGTTGGAATACATAAATCAACATAAAGAATTCCCTACATATTTTTCCTATGTATTTTATATATGTTCTATATATGAAATATATAAATCGCATGGGACTCCCTACTTTTTCTCCAGAAAATCAAACACCAGGGTTTTTTTCGAGGTTACGCCTGGCTGTGGCGGTGCCAAAGGAGCACTGGCTCCGAGACCCACAGGATGCAGCAGCCAGTTGAGTGGCCTTTAGCCGTGTTGGTTGATGATGAGTTGGGGGATGATACTACCCTTTAGATATAATAATATATATATACATATACACAATATATTGGGGATTCTAATAATCCAATAGGGGAATCCCTATAAACCAACCAGGATTAAATGGAATGACATTTCGGGATTTTGAAGAATGCTAAGTTATAGGATGTTATAGGTCAGTTTTAACCCCATTAATTAATTCATGGAATGATACCCACATTAATATCCATTTATATAAGTGGCAAAGGGTTTTAACTGCGGTGATGCGTTACATAGCTATGGAAGTGATGGTCCATTTAGTTCCATGATTTACTTCATATTAATCAAATTATATATATATACAATAATATATGTATATAACTGTATATATAATTACATATATATATATATGTATGTTCTTAGTTTTGTAAATGGTGATGTTCCATAGCAAAGTGTCAAATTGCCAGAGAGTACCCTGGGAACACGCTTTCAAATCCAGTGGAATTTCTTGTGTTTTCTCATGTTTTCCCCACCATTTTCAGGTACCAAACCCATTTAGATGGGCCATGCACTGCCATGCACAAAGACAAAGAGTTGACTGGTATAGTGTAATTCCAAAAAGAACTGTGTAGTCGTCACTTGTGATGGATCATAACCATTTCCTGAACCATTTACCAAGTACTTGACAAACTCCATGGTGGAAATACGAGAACTCTGACTGACGCATTCAAAATTGCAAATCAACCAGATCCAAGAATATCCAAGTGTATAGGGCCGTCTACAGGCGATTATTCTGGGGTAAAATGATAAGGACATTACAGCGACACCACTAACTCTCCCAGAACAGCGAAGTTTTTTTTTTTTTTATGTTGCTGAATCTATTATTCTGATTTATTCTATACATTTGTATAGTTCATCAGTTCATCCAACAAATGTGTTTCTTTGGCAAGCTCCAACGTGTTTGTGCAGTCGAATTTGCCAGGAACCGTGAGTTTTTGCATGTTCTGCCAGGACTTGTGGTGTGAGGAGGAGAAACGTGAGGTGAAGATGGATGGACCTGAAGGTCCACTGATAGGTGTAGCCACCTGGCTGAGAGATGGACAACTATGGAAAATGGTTGGTAGATGTTGGTAGATGTTGGTAGATGTTGGTAGTATATATGGACATGGTAACCAACCGACTTCATGATTTACCTGGTTTGGTTGGTGGTCTTGGAACTTGGGAACCCAATTTTGAGACAAACTACAACATTGCATTGGTTTGTAGCTGGTGACGACTCAAAATAGCAGGTGTCCAGTCTTTGCCAGATAGGGCTACAGGTTGGAACCCTGGCACACACGATTCTAATGGCACAACTGATGAATGAAATATGATGAAAGGTTGGCAATGTTAAACCGTAACGGCATGACTTATCGAAGTTTCAGGGATATAAAGAGTCAACACGATTTGGGATGATCCCACTTGACTTTTTCCTTTTGGGAAAGGCTGGTTCTATAACTTCTACCGGTGCCATTTTGCGCCAAGGAATCGCTTCCAAAGTTGGAGAAACTCATTCGCCATTTGCTTGCGAAGTGTCTCGATCCGGACCGTTTGGGTGGTGGGATTCAGATCGGGCTCCAAGTGCCCAAGGTTCGCCGTGTGTGGCCGGTATCAACCATCATTTCCTATCCCGTTGCTCATCAACCCAGCAAAGCTGGTAGTTGTTGATCATTTATTTACATATATTATATGATATATATATATATGTTACATATATTATATTCTACATCATTATACATCAATAGCCCACAGTCTTCCCTTTTTTGTTTCCTTCATCCTCAGCTTGACAAGGTATGACGATGCCCCCATGTTGCTGGCCAACGGCTTCCTCTGGAACGATGGAGCCGGTGGCACCCTGAGAGAGCATGATGGACGAGAGGCCGGTTTTCGCGTCGCTCCAAGCCATGATAGGTATACCACCAAGGAGGGTAAATGATTGTCATTTTCCCCCAAGATTTACCTCCATATTTCCCTCCCCTGTACCTGGCTGGTGTGTTTGCAGAAAAACTCTTTGAACCCTCCAGTATATCACTTGTCTTGTGAAAGCCATGGCCCATTTAGTGAGGAATGATTTGGCCATGGAACATGCTGATTTTCCGTAGCTAACTTTAAAATCACTAGAGGGTAAGAATCAGGATTTGGCTGACCAGAGTAGGGATCTGGCCCATGAGCCCGTTGTGCTGATCTTGTGTTCCATCAGGATGATTGGGGCCCCAACTGACTTTCATGTTCTTGGGATGCCACGATTTGCATATTGTTGCCCTGGTTTGGGTCACCAGGATGGTTGGCAAATGGATAAGTTAGGTATACCGGTTATAAGTTATAAGTGATGACTGAACCCCTGGTATCCTTGGATTTGTAATGTCCAAGGTCCTTACCCATATATATGCAGAAAGTACACTGACCATTTATGGCGGATCCGTTCACTGCTTGGGGTAAGTCCCATTTCTTTGTGGTGATGTTCAAGCTAATCAGCGGGATGGGATTGGATGGATGCCGTTTTACTCATATGGCCACGGAGAATATTGCATGACAACACATGGTCTCCATGTAATACCCTCTGGTAATCAAACATGGCAATGGAAAATCCACCATTAATAGTGGATTTTCCCATTAAAACCTCCATTTATAAGGGATTTCCAATTGCCACGTTTGATTACCGGAGGGTAATCATGATAATGATATGCTTGCATGTGAAAATGATCACATCAGCTGGATGACGTACAATCATGTACATAATGATGCAATAATAGTATATATATATATATAATATAAAATGGATAATATACAGAATATACAGAATGGAGGTCGCTACAGGTCTTCATTCGTCCACTCGTGGAGGTGGTGCTGTGCAGCGCTGCAGGGATGGACCTCTGTGTTCGCTTTATGCAACTCTTTCGGGAGGCGCCTCTTTGGGCTGCCGGGCAATCCCTGTGAAGCAATCAATGGATGGGATAAACCAACAATATATTTGGGACGTAGTAGAATAGTGAATGTATACATATATATATATATATACATTGTTATTTTATCCCACCATTGTAATATACCATCATTGTAATATATTCTTAGTTTATCCCATCATTGCAATGTGATATGGATATGCAATGATATGTACTAAATATTATATGTATATTACATATGAATATATATATATATATATTAGTATTTATAGTTATATGTATAATTATATATAGCAAGCAGAACGATCATATACCACCATGGAGGATATGGAGGTAAACCAACCACAAAAAAAAGCAAAAAAAACGGGGATATCATGGGAGATATACTGTAATCTACTTGATATGATGTTGGGTGTGGTTGAAGATGTGGTCCACCTCCCAACTAAAGGATGGGGAAATTGAGTATAGACCATTGGAATATATGGGAATTGGCTGTATAAATAAGCATTGTGTTGCTATAGAACGGACAGTTTTTTGTTGCTATAGATGCTTTTTGTTGCGGCGGTGTAAAAAGGGGATAGTGTTGCTAGCAATGGGAGGTACTGCGGCATCCAAAGATTTGCGTTCTGCATGCAGAACTCGGTGGAGAATCAGACATGGACAAATACCATGATGGAAATGAGAATAAATACACTGATAGTTGTAAAATCAAGAATGGAAACCCGGAATGACGCCAAAAAAATCAAATTGGAAGATGACAATTTTGAGGAGTAACGAAACCAATGACTCCGCACTTCGCCCAGATTTGGACATGTTGAACTGGTGCGAAACAGATGACGTTAAACTCTTGAGTCCTGTTTGGGATTCCCCAACGGTCTGCCCAAGTTAGCAGCTCAGCAACTGCACAGGTTTGCCAGGGAACACGCAAGCCTGTGGCAGCCGCACAGGAGAATGGGACTGGTGATTGCAAGGTTGAGAGGTCTCTCCAACTTCCAAGAATTAATGTGAAAGAGAAGTCACTCCTACTGTTTTTTGAGAAGCTGGGTTCATGAATGTTGGTTTGATGACATGCTTCCAAACAGCATGACAATTAAATGATGTAGACTTTCTCTCGCCCTGAAGTTGGAAACTGTGGGATAGATAGACTCAGACTTCCAGGACGGGAGTCAAACTTCCAGGATGGGCTACAGAACAGAATTTCTGAAATGTTCTTGTTGCGAATTCCAGATTTCCGTTGCCCAAATTTACCTTGGCCAAGAGGAAAATCTACAAGGGCTTGGCGATCCACAGAACATGAACATTTGCCACTGTGGGAGAAGTTGAGCTTTGTTTCTGTTGGACGAATTATTTGGGACTACACCTTCCAATTTTACTAAATCCACTGTATTCATGGTGATATCGAAGAACCCATCAATAACTGGAATCATGATTGAATCATTCTACTTCCCTGTTTCAGCATTGGATAGTCTGATTCCCATTTCATATCCAATCATCCTCCGCCCCAAAAAGATGCCATAGCGGGAGTTGTTTATGGCATTGGGTGGCCCACAGTCCTAGTTTTTGAGGTTTCCTAAAATGGGACCCCCAAATATCAAATCATCCATTTGGGGCAACCCCATGGAAACCTCCATATTCATCGATTGTTATTTGGGATGACCGGAAAGGACCTGCTAAGTCCCACGCTGACCAAGAAGATGGTTGCGGCACTGCTGGGTGCCGAGGGCAACCAACGGCTGCCCTTCCCTGCACCCGTGGCAACTTGCTTAATGGATGCGGCTGAAGTACCCTTTCGTGATTTAAGGCAGCTATGAAAAAAACAACTGTTTTAAAGGGTAAATCAGTGTATCATAATTCTTACCATCTGTAAATTGGCCATTTTCGATAGCTATGTCAAAGTGCCAGAGGGTAAAGGATCTTGGCAAGGTGGATGGTGGGACGTAACCAACAACGAAAATTAAGGAACATGCCACATGCCACCCAAATGATTCAGGATAAGTTTGAATCAAGCAGTTACTATAAGGGGGTTACCCTCCTGTAAACTAACATAGATGTCGAAAACCCACCATTTCTAGATCGTTTTCCCAGGGAAACCATTGGTTTTCCACATGTCCTTGTCTGTTTAACCTAGGGCGGATGTTTTTTTGTGCCTATATTTTAAGCACTTTTTCTTTGGGCTTAAAGTGAAACACAATGTGGTTTGTTTGGGCTTTTGCTGTGACATTCCTCGTTCCTCATCAAGAGACACACAATCGTTCCAAGTTTAGTTTTCATTTGTTTGGGGGTTTGATTGTGTGCCAAGAATCAGAAATGCACCACACCCCGCAGCTTTCCATAAAGATTCTCTGTCGGATACAAAATCCTTACGTAAAAAAATGCCGTTGAATTTCCATATAAGATCATATAAGATTTCTTTAGTTTCTGGTGTCAAATACGTGATGGTTGACATATATGGGTTTGTTTAAAATTAGCGAAATTACATCATATCCATCGGATTATCATCATATATTATCATTGTCCCTAGTGAAAATAGCTATTTTGGTGGTATACCACCAATATGTTGAGCTATTGTTTGAGATTACAATCCCAACCGACCAACACATTTTGGGCCTTTGCCTCGAGCAGGAAGTCCCAGATTCAGCACGGCATGTGCAGCCTGTGGAGGTCGTTGGACTTGGCTGGGACTTTTCGAATTTTGTCGATGTTTTTTTCACCAGAAAACATGAACCAGTTGGGTGTATCCAAAAATAAGAGAATATCCCGAACATGCAATTTTGATTGAAAAACTGATGATACACCATCAAATTTAGGAGTGCCCCATTTTCAGACAGACCCATTTGGCAAAATTGCATTGAGAGACCTGATCTTATAGAGATTCATTTGGAAAATCGAAAGATCTATTTGTAAATTGGGAAAGACACTTGGCTGCGATTCACCTCAAATGTGTGGTCCTGTGTTGCCATTTGTGTTCTCCTTGATCAAACCATTGACCAAGGCTTTTTTTGATCAAAAGTATTCTGAAGCTAATAGAAGATGACATGTTATCACAGTTTACCAACCCCACTTGGAATTACATGAATTCATCCAAATTATGTTTGTTTTGTGATTTATATTCAGCACAGCCATGATCAGGTAAACCTGTGTATAAACATATATACATGTGGTACCCTCCCCCCAAATGTCCACCGGTTTTGCTTCTACATGTTCTGGTTGCGCATTGCATGGGCGGCCAATGGGGTGCCGATGAAAAAATAGATAAATAGATCGAGTGACCATTTTGGATAGCAAAAGCCCCATGAATTGGAATTATGGATGGTTAAATCCCCATGAATCACCATTTTTCATGGTTAAAACATGTGAAAACCCCAAATGAATCACCAATTCTTGATGGTTTTTGGTTAAACCCTCCATCAAAGCACCACGGCACCAGGTGACCCTCCAGGGTCCCCTGATGGCCCTGCGTCGCGCCCAGCTGCAGAGCCTGGGTTCGGGCGACGCGCAGCTAGCGAAACTGACGGCGGCGCTGGCGCAGACGCGGCTGGCGAAGGCGAACCATTTTAAGCTATTGAAAATGGCCATAGAAATAGTGGATTTTCATGGATTTTCCCATTATATCATGGTGATTTGCCATAGTAAACTGTTAGGTTACCAGAGGGTAGGTGATTTAAGAATGATTTATAGTTCAATGAATCAAGTTGAGAAGGTGACTTGATGTTGAAAGGTGATTTGATGGTGGTGGCATCATCACTGATGGTGTTTTTACCAAACGGCGTTTTTCAATGTTTTTCATAGATACTTTAATAGATCTTATAGATAGACTATTTGGGGAGGGGTACCCTGTACATTTAGCTGTAGATTGTGGAAGTATATTCATAGCCATTTATTGATATTGACACTCTTCATATCTCTTCATCAACTGGATGAATTAATTTGATAGTTGTACCATCTCGCATTCATCATTTTCAATTAGATATTCTACTTCAGGATGGGTATACCGAAAAAACTTGTCGTCTGGACACCGCTTAACCCGTTTGAGCGAGGTTTTGAAGATGTCTGAAGACATTTCTGGAGATTGCTGGGAGTAGCACATGTTCTGATGTGAAAATACTGTATCTTCAAGTATCACCAAGCTATGATTTGTGTTACTGTTAGTTACTATCACCAATCGGATGAAGTAGATAGACGAATTCTGCCCAATTTCACTTTTCAGATTCTTGTGACAGTTGTCTTATTCAGTAGATTGGTTCAAAAGATTGCTCTGGCCTTTGATCCGTTCCTGAAGTTGAACACTGGAAGCCAGCAAAATTCCGTTCCAAGACTCATTCTCCTGGAAGCTGTAACAAATAGGATTCAAGAGTCCAAGCAAAAAACATGGGAAAAGCAGCTGCTCGAACACCACCGCCTTGCGGGTTGGAACCCATTTTTCTAGGTAAATTATAACGACCTCACTGTGACCTCACTGGAATATATGGTTAGTATAGGGAATCATCCCCAAATGGCCTTAATTCAAATTAGTTTCCACCGCCTGGCAGGACCTCGGGGATGAGGAGCTGGAGCAGTTTGCGTTGGATCTCATGGCCTGGCTCGCGCGCTTCGCTGAGGCATTTCCGATTTCGTCATGGGCATATCCCCAAGTCACCATGGTTGTTTCAATATATGAATTTTGGATGATTTTTTGTGGTACCCCCATCATGTCAAACTGAAAATGGTCTAATGACTTGGATGATAAAAATGAGGTACCCCCATCATTTACCTCCATTTGAACACACAACCATTGGGGCTGTGATAGACTAAGCATCCCGAAACTATTGTGGCAAATCCTGCGAAGTGTTGGAGGTGATGATGGAACAACCATTCCCTTGAAATGGATCAAAACAAGCAGCATTCCAACAGGAAGATCATCTGGTCTGTCTGAGAATCGGATACCCCAAACTTGATGGTTGATCATTATCCTATTACAATACATTCCGAGAATTTGAATTGTGGGGTATTTGTGCATTTCTCATCAGACTCATATCCCCAACATGATCATGATCCACAACTGAGCTTCGCAGTTACCCGTCTTTTTGATGAACATCCGCAGGAACCGGAGTTTGAAGAGCCCAGCAACGCTGGACTCTGCGTGGAGTGGCTGCTGTCACAACGTGCCTTGACGCCTTGGAGGTGTTGCCGGTGAAGCTCAGACCTCAGCAGTTGACTTTCAGCGAGGGGTGCCATGTGAGGTGCTTTGGATCCCAAGTTCTCCTTAGTCGTCAGCGGCAATCCCCGGGCTCCCAAGAAGGTGCCAAGGGCTGGAAAGAGGACAGTAGCGATGATTTCTCTTGATGTTTGAACATTGACTGGTACAGATCTTCAACACGAAAATCTGTTTATGCAATTGAGTCTATAACTGGATCTCTCATTAGGTTGGCCCGGTGCAAAGGGACGCTTCAGCCGAAGTCTGAAGCCGTGCTGGGCTGTTGATAAACCTGCATGAGTTTCAGCGACAAGTTCTGTCGCCCTTCCCTGTTCATGCGCCTTATTTCCACATCCAGGATCATCCAGGCAACCCCCGTAAAAGTATGTGTTACGATATATCATCATATTTCATCCTCGAAGCAAGCCAGTGTGAAATCCACATCCACGGCCAGGTGTTGGCGGCAGCGAAACGCGACGCCGCCACCTTGGAACTGGAGCGCTTGCAGCAGAGTGGTCAGCGCTTCCTGCCCAATCCAGCGGGGATCAAGGCAGGGGGGATCCCACAGCTCCCAAGCGAAACATGGCGAAACCCACGTCCCAAATCTGTTTTTTTTTTCCCGAGAGCGTTTGCGAAGGGTTTTTCGTAAAAAGAGATTTGCATTATTACATTATCATATCTTCACATCTGCACATCTTACATCTTCATATCTTTACATCTGCATATCTTNAAAAAGAGATTTGCATTATTACATTATCATATCTTCACATCTGCACATCTTACATCTTCATATCTTTACATCTGCATATCTTCACATCTGTTCTTCACAGCTGCACATCTTACATTTGCAAATCTTACATCTTCATATCTTCACATCTGCACATCTTACATATTCACCTCTCTTCACACCTGCATATCTTCACATCTGCTCTTCACATCTGCACACCTTACATCTTCAGATCTTCACATCTGCACATCTTACATCTTCATCTCTTCACATCTGCACATCTTACATCTTCATATCTTCACATCTTCATACTTTCAC
>BGPT01004308.1:3692-13905 GCA_003297045.1 Symbiodinium sp. clade C Y103
AAGCTTCAGTAATGACATCTTGCTCCACTTCGGGGCCCCAAAACAAGGTCCAAAAAACATGCAAAGACAAGGTACGCCAGAAGCGACCCCCATGTTACGGGCGTCAACATTACGGATTAGATACTTTACCGATGGACCCAGTTTCCGCTCCTGATCCCCCAACTGGAATACTTCCTGATGTGACGACACTGGATCCGGCTACGGTGTATATGCAGCTCAGCTCATGACGGTCTTCCGTTCGCTTCCCCCGGTGGCTTTTCCAGAACAGCAACGAAGCCAACTAGTCACCTTGGTGCAAGATCCAGAAGTACGCAACATGTTTACTCCGATTGACTTGAACACCTTGGCAACTCAGATTCATCAGCTGGCCGACTTGTTATCGGAGGCGCATGCCCTTCCTATGGCAGTTCACTTGACCCCTACTGACGCATCCCTGCTGTGAGGTCCCCGCTAATTCGTCCGTTTTGATCCTTGGATCCGCCGACCAGCTTTGACCACTGCAAGTCTTCCAAAAAAGCCCCGCTGCGGCGGGGCGTGTGTGTGTGACATCTGAAGAGGTGTAAAACTTCTACGTCCGCTTTTCGTGATGGTCTTGTTTCAAGTTTTTCACCCACTTGGTTTGCCCATTGTGGATACCTGTGCCAACGAAGCTATTCCACAATGGGGGAAGCACCGTCTGATCAACGGTGTGTACCTGCTATGTTCATTTTCCGCTTATGGCATGGGGCTAAGCCGAGAACCCTTATCCGAACAATTTCAAATCTATGGCTTTCGTTTTGCACGTTTACCGCAATCTGGAATCTTGACCTCGTCGGATCTATTTTTTTTGCTCGGAATTAGCGCACTCTGGCACAAGGCCTGTGTCACTAGTCAAATGAATGAAACTAAAACAGAAAGTGAACAAAAAAAGAAATGGCATTGACCTCGTCGGATCTATGATTTACTTAGTGGCACCGTCTCTGTATTTGATTTATTTATTCAACTTTGGGCGTGGTGACGTCCTCCGAAACTCCATTCATTTCACTCCCACTCCCGTCAGTTTAATTGGACTGTGGTTTGCACGTCGGATGCACTCTAGTTACCCAATTCGTGAAGATGTTTCTGTTCAAGTGTGTGCGTGTGTGTGTGTGTGTAAAAGCGTCCGTGCGTGGAAACGTCTTTGTGGAAACGCGTCTGTTGACCCAGGCGTTTGAGATGAGTATCCACCGGTTTTTGTCTTTCCAAACGTCTGCGTGTGCCTATTCGTGGTAGCGTGTCTGCGCAGGAGCGTCTGTGTGTACCCGTGTTTGTGGCATTTTCCACATCCTAGATTCGTAGAGTCCTAGCTCCTCATCCTCTTCTTTCTCCTTTCTTCATCTTCTTTCATCTGTTTGTATCAAACCCGTCTAGTTCGTATAGCTTCCTCCCTGTAATGCGCGTCTTGTCCTTCTTACTCTACTTCTCTATCATGACAAACACATCTTTGCATTTCTTTATCGTTCATCTTCACATCTTGGTATCTCACATCTTTCATCTCTCTCTAGATCAACTGCTACATTTTTGTTTCATCATCTTCTACTACATTGACCTGATACTTACATCTGATTAACTTGCTCCTTTTCGCTCTCGGGCCATCCGTTGTCTAGTTTGCATATTTATTTGATATGAAGAGAGGAGCACTCCTGTACTTAGGTTCAGCATGGAACCCCGTATTGCGTCGTGGACCGACTGTGACATGGCCAGCCAGGGCCATAGGCGCGGAACCTGAATGTCAATCCTTCTGCAAACAGACCGTAACCCACGTAGATATTCCAGAGCAGCAAGTGGGCGCCCAAAGATGCAACTGCCGGGGCGTTCGAATTGGTGCTGGTCGCCCAATCTCCGTACACGCTTTCGAAATTGAACACCTGATATATCCGAATCAAATTTCGGGTGTCAAGAAGGCATTGGAAATGCACAGTTTTTAAAACAACAATGTTTATTGAAACCAGTGTGAAATTAAATATGGAAGGTTTTGATTTCAACCCTGAACATGCTGCTTTGTGCAACCTTCCGAGTTGCGGGAACCTATGACCCGGTGATGTTCCCATACCTTAAAATGTTACCGCATCGAGTCATTGCTATGGAAGGTGGAGGCTGTTCACCATCACCCAGATTGGGCATCCGAATCTTCGGCAAAGACAATCTGGTTTTCTTTAGTTCTGGTTGCTTCGCTTGTGGTTTTCGCGTTTCGGTTTGAAATTGATATTTTCTAAGTCAAGAAACAAAAGGAGGTATATGCTGCTTGAGACTTAAATGAAAATTTGACGTCAATCTAAAAGTATTGTGCATTGAATCCAAATCAAATCAAATTCAATTGCAAATCCGTTCAAGCCAAAAAAACAAACCAATCAAAAATCAATTCAATTTGAATGGAAACGTAAAGAAATGCCAAAATAAATTCACCATCAATTTAAAAGAATCTACGCCAGCCTTGAAATAAAGCTGAAACCAACCCCCAAAAAAATCCGAAACGAATCCTAAATCAAAAATCGACCCCCAAAAACACCCCTGAAGAAACCTTAGGACAACCTGAAAAGCTGTACACCCGCCAAGTAAACCTTAAATTATAAATAAGTCCGAGGCCAACGCTATGATAACATCCCACGGAACTGTTTGCGCCCAACGCGGTTGTGCTTCAACCTACATTCGACGTGTCCGGAAGGCGCGTGTTGTGCATTAAATACGCCTTGGCTGCCATACTCAACCTACCGCATTGCATGTGAAAATGAATATTGTCAAATTGTTTTCGGGGGAAGTGTGCTTCCCCTAATTCTGTCTTCCTGTTTTTCCCGAATGTGTAGCAAGGGTTCCCGTTTCACTCTGGGGGTTTGGGGGTTGAGGGTGTGTTCGCCAGACGTTGCGCCCGCGTTCGCAGTCGTTCGCAACCGCTCGCGACCGTCTGCGTGAGGTTGCTATGGCCGTGTCTATGGGGGAAGCTGCAAAGGTTATCATTTTTGGACGTTTCAGAGGTGTCGACATCATTTTGCGTAGCAGGCGTGGGACTTCGTGACATTCCAACGTGTGCCAGAACGCGTCGAAAATCGTGATCTGTGGCAGGCAAAATATTTTCGCGTTGTTTTCAAAAGTTGACTTCCATTTTTCGTGGCAGGCGCAACACTTTGGAGACCTCCATCGTCATTTTTCGTGGCAGGCGCAATACTTTAGACGTGTCGTCTTGCGTGCTTTGTGCGAATCGCAATGTCAGGTCTGCGTCCTGGAGTGAAAGCGTGCAAATCGTGTGGCAAGCGTGGCATTTTCTGACAGGTGCCTCGCACGAAATGCTCGTTTTGGAGCTTTCAATCTAGGTGGTAATGTCGTTTTGCGTGGCAGGCGTTGCGCTTCGTGACACTCCAACATGTGAGATGTGATGAAAATTGGCGGAAGCCTCGTACGAAATGCTCGTTTTCGTCTTTTCAACATGTCTTGTCTCCATTCTCTTCTTGTGGAGTCGCCGTGCCACTGGAGAAAACTCCAAAACCTCTCGTTTTTGGAGGTTTCCGAACAGGTTGTAACGTCGTTTTGTTAGCAGGCGTGGCACTTTGTGAGACTCTCACGTGCTTGGAAAAAGCGTCGAGAATCGTTTTGTGTGGCATGCGCAATATTTTGTGCCGTTTTCAAAAGTTGACTTGGATTTTTTCCTGGCAGGCGCAGCACTTTGGGGACCTCCATCGTAATTTTTAGTGGCAGGCGCCATACTTGAGACATGTCGTCTTGCGTGTGTCGTGCGAATCGCATTGTCAGGGCTGCGTCCAGGAGTGAAAACGTGCAAATCGTGTGGCAGGCGTGTGAGATTGTGAGCGTGTGATTTTGCGTGGCAGGCGCAGCATTTGGTGTAGATCTGTCACGTTTGGAACATCGGTGTGTTATTTTGGTGGAGAGTCACACTCCATCCTCTACAATCTTCATTTCACAGTCGACACTCCACACTTCCCAGGCCGCATTGCCCACTGCATCTCCACACTTTACACTTTACATGCCACACTCTGCGCTCCACACTTTAGACTCCCCACTCCACTCTCCACCCTCCACACTCTCCACTCTACACTTCACACTCCACACTCCACACTTTACACTCCACACTCCACACTGTACACTCCCCACTCTACACCCCACCCTCCACACTCAACACTTTTAGACCCCACACTCCACACACTACACTCCACACTACACTCCACACTTTAGACTCCACACTTTAGACTCCACACTCCACACTTCACTCTACACTTTACACTACACTCCACACTCCACCCTCCACACTGCACGCTTTACACTCCACACTCTACACTTTACATTCCAACTCTACACTCCACCCTCCACACTCTACACTCCACACTCCACCCTCTACACTCCACACTCTACACTCCACGCTCTACACCTTACACTCCGCACTTTACACTCCACTCTTTACACTCCACTCTCCACACTCCACTTTCCACTGCTCCACTCCACGCTTTACACTCCACTCTCCATACTCCACACTTTACACTCCAACTTGACACTGCACCCTTCACTCTCCACACTTTACACTCCAACTTTACATTCCACACTCCACACTCCACACTCTACATTCCACTCTACACTTTACACTCCACACTCCACTCTCCACATTCTACACTTATCACTCCACTCTCCACACTCTACACTTATCATTCCACTCTCCACACTTTACACATCACTCCACTCTCCACACTCCACACTCTACACCCCACACTTTACAGTCCACTCTCCACACTTGTCACTCCAATCTCCACACTCCACACTTTACACTCCACTCTCCACTCTCCACTCTCCACTCCCCACACTTTGCACTCCACTCTCCACACCCTACACTCCACACTCTACACTTTACACCACTCTACACTTTACACTCCACGCATTATACAGGCCGCTCTCCACACTCCACACTTTACACTTCACACTTTACACTCCTCACTCGACACTGCACGCTCTACACTCTCCACTCCACACTCTACACTTCACCTTTCACAAACTACACTTTACACTCCACACTCTACACTCCACACTCTACACTGTACACTCCGCACTCCACGCTCTACACTCTACATGCCACTCCCCACTCTCCACTCTCCACTCTTCGCGCTCGACGCTCCACACTCCACTCTGCACACTCCACACTCTACACTCCACACTTTACACTCCACACTCTACACTTTACAGTCCACACTTTACACTCCACTCTCTACACTCGACACTCGACGCTCTACACTCCACACTCTACACTCCACACTCTGCACTCCACACTTCATACTCCACACTTTCCACTTCACTCTCCACACTTTGCACTCCACACTTCACACTCCACAACCCCACCAATCCACACTCTACAGTCTACAGTCTACAGTCTACAATGGTAGGGACACAGGGGACGAATGTACAAGACTGTTGCAATAGTTTGTCATGCGCAAGTGTTTAATGGATTGCATTCGGGTTCGTGGGCTGCATTTTGTTTTTGAACATGCAACTGCAATGTCAAAACTATAAACACTATAGATATAGTTAAAAATGAAAATGCATGTGCACATATATATACATGTACTTAAATATATAGGGGTACATAGTGGTAGTGTTTATATGCACCCATTGAGCCCTTTCGACAATCTTAAGCCAACCCTAACGGGGATTGAAAAAAAAAACCGAATGGAAACTATCGAAAAAATCGAGCCAGCGACAAACCATCGACAACTGAACAATCGCTGACAATGATTGTGCGATCAATGAAAACAATGGAGCAAGTGGGAAAACCAGTGAAAACTGCCGAAAACAATTGAAAAATCATGACTGACAACCAACAAAAATGAACGAGGGCACCCTCTAGACAAAAAAAACCGCAACCGAAGAATTGTATACCTAGGTTCAACAAAACGTGCCACAATGTCCCGAAAAACATACTATGAAATTCCGCCACATCACACCAAACCGTACTTGTTGATTTGCGTACCCATCATGTTTTTTCCGAATCGCAACGGCGGTGTTTCACGTCCATGTGAAGAGAAATCGAAGCAACCCAGAAAACGTCTACATGGACACCATGTGCTTCGAGAGGCCTTGCTTGCGAAGTGTTTTCCACAAGCAAGGATATACCCCCAAAGGCTGGAGGAACTTAAATTGTTAAATTCATCATTAGTGTTTACACACGATCATGTTTTCAGCAACAGGAAAAATATTGAATGATGCCGTTGTCGAAAGCATCGTTGCTTTCAGCAATGAGTGAATGAGTGCGTGAGACCTGTATGCCAACTTGTGGACGGCCCACTACGGGAACAGGAAAACTAAGTACAACCAGCTCAGGTCATTAGGTCATTGGAAACAAAATTTAATAAATAGGCCTGCTTGACTAACCCAGAGTTTTTCACCCAAAGCAATTTCACGCCAAGAACCAGGATTGGCAAAATGACAACATGACTTCAATCTGTCATCCCATTGCTGTTTGGGTCGTTCAAGCCTACGGTTACCACCTATATTTCCAGTTCAGCACGCGAATCGCCCAAGCCGGTACCTTGCGATACATGCAGACAGTTCGCACCACTGGTGTGCCAACTCTTGACACCGGTTGCTTCCATGCATGCCCCCCCTCGTAGGTTCCACTCATGAAGGACTTTGTGCCATTGAAGGGGCAAGGATGCGTCGTACCACCTTGCGGCATTCAGCAGAAATTGTTCGCATGTCCTGCGTATGGATTGTACGATGCGGACCGCGACAACAAACAGCGGAACTGACAACAGACCGAAACAAACGAAGGCGATTTGTGACAAACGCTTGCCGATTTTGCCAAATCCAACTGTTTGCATGATAAACCTTCGACACTTGGATTGTTTGGTATCGCAAATCGACATTGTGATTGCCTCACCCCTGTGCTGTAAGCATGCAACCCAACCATTTGTGAGCAACGTTTTTTCTTCAAAATTTTGCAGGACAAACGCGTTGGCGCATACAGCACCTGAAGCGGTTGAACCTTCACTCATCAAAACAACCATGAGGGGGAGTCCAAAAAAATCGATGCCCTGAAACTGGACTTAGAAAAGAGGACGAAATTGTCCGCAAAGCGTGGATCAACCAGACAGGGCACCCCATCCATCAAATCATGTTGAACCTCCACTTTCGCATTGCCAGCTGCAAAACTGCAGCAAAAACACCATGGGGTTTAACATGCATCTCTGTCGCACACCCGAATTGATGCAGAAGGACATGCTCCCTCCTCAATCGCCCAATGCTTGGCCGGCCTGGTTGCGATACAAACTTTCAAACATTTAGCTCAAATGGTCGGAAACACTGCCAACGCACCCTGTTTGATTTCATTGAGGGCGTTCGAAAACCCTAACCTCTGATCCATAGGTGCGTTGCAACAGGCCGGACGTCGTTCGTACACGATATGTTCGAGGAACGTGACAAGGATAAATTTCCTTCGATTTTTGGGACGTATTTGGACCACTGGTGGAGAATAAAAAACGCATTTTCCTGCAACAGACCTGCGGAATCTTTCGCATAGACGGCACAATGCGCAAAATTCAAGTCAAGTAACATATATTTGGAAGTACAAGTAAGTCGCATTTTTTCTCAGCCATCGTTGGCTGTTCTCCCTAATTTTGGTTGTGATTGGAATGGATGTTGCCAAACGCACCGGCATGTGGACGACTTTGCCGGATCAATTTGTGGGGTTTTGCCGCTTGTTCATTCATTGGGGGTATTTGGTTGTTCAAACACGCCTTGGTTCAATCATTCACAATATCATTTCCATTTGTTGATGCACCCATGCATAACTTTGGCAAACTGTCCTGCACACATTCGCCGATTGGTTTTTGTTCATCATTTGAAAATTTGTCTAGGCGGTGACGCGCAGCTACTAGTTGTAGGACATGTGGGAAAAATTGGACGCACGGTCCCCTGAGTGAAAACGAAGAAGTACGAAACATATGCACCGAAAACAAAGAGAAACAAATAATAAGATGAAAACATCACGCCCTTGGTTGACGGGAAACATTTGTGTAATACAGGAAAAATGTTTGCGGCGTGCCAGTCCTTATCCTACATCGAAATGGGTGTCAAAATTTGGGATATAGGTCGGCGGCACTAATGTGCAGCAACCTCTTCACCCATGAAATGGGCACCCATCACCATGGTTGCAACTAGGAAGGAAATGGCGGATTGTGGGAGGGCGTTTTTTTCCAGCAAATTGTTGGTGTTATTTTCTCGTTACTGTTACTGGGCTCCACGTCCCTGCCAAACATTTCGTCGAAATGAACGTGCCGCAGGCCACCAAGAGTAAGAACGAACAGCAAATGGTTTGAAACAGACTTGCAGCAAAATTTTCTAATTTAAGTCGAAATAACTGCATTGGCACCCGTGCAAGCAGCCGTAAATCAAGAGGCATTCCGGTTAAGAATGTAGCCACCTTGTGATGGTAATGATGCTTGCAGTTCACAACATCTTCCACGCGAGTTTTTTTGAGGAAACGGTTCCCTGCGAAATATAGAGTCTGTTCTACACATGCAACGTTTTTGTCTTTAGAAGTGCGGCGTCCTTGTCATACCAGAATGACGTGTTTCCTTAAGGAAGACAGGATGCCCGTCAAAATTTTTCACCCTATACAATACCATGCTGGGTGTGATCTACACTCAGCATCGCGGCAACCAGGTGAATGACAGAAGCGCATCGCAACATAAAGGATCTATTTGAAAGAATGGCTTATAGGTTGCGCCCTCCGGTGAGGACAAGATAACCCCCCGGAAAAATATATATTTGCACAAAGGGATAGCGTGGAAAGATGCAATATTCATTTGCATGAAGCGAAACATCATGTTCGTTTTTTTATTGTAACTGTTTTTTGAAAACAAGGGCCAGGCTTCTTCAAAATATTCGCCTCGCAAATGAAAAATCGTGCTTTAGGTGTAGTTTTTTTTTCGCAAGACGCGATGTGAAAAAATAAAGTATAAATTTTTGGTCTTCGCCTGTCCGAGTCTGTGACTACGGTTCTTTCAGGACACGGGGAAATTACAAAGCAGAAACCTACAAAATCTACAATGACAAAACATCGCAACAAAATTGGCCGCACTCGTTGTCGCAGGAGGACCATAAGGCAGAATGTTGGGCAGGACATGACCACATGGATGGTTTAAGTTTTATTTTTTTCACATTTTTCGCACCTTATCGTCCGATCTCATTTTTGCTCGCCCACGTCTCCAGAAAGGTTTGTTGAGAGAATTTGTTCTTGGGTTTTCAGTAGGGTTTCGAAATGTGCTGAGCGCAGACCAAAGATCAAAGTGAACACAAACGAACAGAGAAACGATTTTTTGAAATTTCATCACTCCACCGGTGAATTGGGATACACTCCCGCAAATTTCAATGACCCAAATTTTCGTATGGTATACCAAAAAAAAGAAGGGAACCACTAGAGTCTCATTTTTTTTGCTGGTTGATATGTGTCAGCCATGTGGATAGGCGTGCCGCAAAAAATGCACCCATGACTAATGAACAATTTTTCGGGTGCAGAGGTAACAATAAAGGGAGTGAATGGACTTACTGTATTGCAATGTTTGCCTGTGAATGTAAATTTCGCAATCAAATGTCCCGCCTCCTTTCCGACGAAACTTTGCACATATTTTGCCGTAATAAAAAATATTCCTTCAAAAAACGCCACGGCCATGAAAAATGCAAATGTGAACAAGATACGGCATTTTTCCCCAGGGAATCAAATTGTTTTGCAGCGTTTTTATCGTTTCCACAAAAAAAAACAAACACGCATCCTTTGAAAGAAATGCGTCACGTGTTTGAATGCGGGGTTTTCAAAAATTGCTGTCACTGGATGCACCGAATGATGCAAGTGTATGCAGGGGAAAATCACGAAAGGTAGCTCCAGCGGGGCTACCTTGAGTTTTACTTTACGAAGTAAAGGGGAGGGTGGCCAGCCCCGTCGCCTGATTATTCAGGAGGTTGCTGTTCATTTTCGGACCCCTCCCCCTCTTCCCAACCCCTCCCCCCCAGACCCCCCCAGACCCCCCCAGACCCCTTCCATCCCCTCCTCCCCCCGCCGGTGAACCCTGCGAACCCTAAAACCAAACCCAAAAGATTGAAATTGAATCCCCTGGCGAGTTTCCCCTATAGAATTGGGACACCTAGGTGTTGGATAAAACAATTTTTTTATCTCAAATTCCCCTGCCCTTTTTGCTTTGTTTTG
>BGPT01004309.1:0-16242 GCA_003297045.1 Symbiodinium sp. clade C Y103
ACCTGGGAACCGGTCGATCAGTATTTTGGCTGCTCCGACCTGCTCCGAGACCTTTACTATAGCTGAAGACCCCAAGCTTACGCTGTTGGGGAAAAATACACATCACTTGGATGTCCCAGTTGATTGGTAACCGTATAATAACCTACACATAACTGAGGTCTATCCCATTTGCAATGTTGTTCACCAGATACCAATTGGGATGCGCATCCAACACATCTTTGCTGTCTGCGACACTCAGGGCAAAGCATCCGCAGAACGTCTCAACCGAACATCTCGGAACCAACCCTTACCTTGGCAAGGGGCAAAATTCAGGCCAACTGAGCCGGTGGGGCAACTGGTTTGCTCTTCTGATCCAACCTGTGGGCTGGATTTTGACCCATGCCTCAATGATTCGTTTCAAGCAAAGATGATCAAGAAACTACAGGAAACTTCAGCTTTGACCCACAAATCCAAGGGGCTCCAGTAGATTTGGTGCCAGACTTCGGGGGAAAATGGGGTCTTGGTTTCAAACGTCGTAGAAGCTGCGTTGTGGAGGCCTGGCGCAGGAATCTCCCAAAATCGAAAAGTTTTACATCATCAGTTGTCCCTTAATTGCAGTTTTATGATGTTTTAGGGCAAATCCCACATTCTTGGAGCAACCCATGATTGATGGTTCATGTACCCCTATGATTGCTGGTTCATACCCCATTGGATTTGATATGTTTTGATGGCTAAATCATGTTAAATCAAAATGTATGATTCAGTATGATGGCAAATATCTCAATTGTTATGGTCAGTTCATTATTTTTCCCCATTTTGAGAGAAACCCAAAGATGGCACCCAACAACCACCGCCTCCAAAAGCTCGAGAGCCAGCTTGGCGCCATCAACGCTCTGAACGCTGCCGAAGAAAAGGGATGCTTTCAACAATAGCTGGATTTGAGAAATGTTGGAGAAATTAACCAGCAAAATCTCTGGATTCAAAATGGTTTAATCGTCAAACTATGCGTTTGAACCTCAACACTGGGATGGATTAAATGAACAAATACAGGGACTTCCATGCGAGCTGGAGGGGCGTACAATGTGTATAGTCCCTTCACCCGTTGAAAAACGTCCCAACAAATTTGACTCCAAAATGAAAAATCCAGTGCTATTGACCTTCCGATCTTTCAGTTCAGGATGATTCAGGATGCCTTCTTGGCCGACGCAGTGGGCGCAGACTTTGAAGCCGATTTTTTGGTCTTCTTGTTCCTCGGAGCGTTTCTGCTCCACATGGGCTGTGCAGGAAATCCCCCAACTAGTGTTCAATCCCGGACTCACAAAAAGAAACACAACAGTTGACTACTTGATATTTTTTGTATATATATATATATATTATATATATATATATTATATATATATATAAACTATATATATAAACTATATATATAAACTATATATATATATAAACTATATATATATAAACTATATATATACACTATATATATATGTAATTCTGTATATCCGCCGACCCCGGCCTTGGCCAAGGCAGGGGCGGCGCCTGGGACCACCGGAGGTGTGGAACCTGCTTTGTCACGGCTATGGGCCTCACATTGTCCAGGGTCCTGCCGTGCACACCCTTCCGCAGGCCCTCTTACCGCAAGCCTTTCCAAGGCAACCCTTGCAGCGAAACAAAGCTATTCGCAAGCCTTTCCGGCACCTCTCGCAACAATTCGAAGGCAACCCTCGCAGCTAAACAAAACCTCTCGCATGCCTTTCCAAGGCAACTGTTGCAGCAAAACGCCACGGCCATTTGTTTTTAAGGGCGTTCAAGCCTGCCGTTTGCCCGGCCTCACACCTTTCAAACCATCCAAACCCCTCCGCAGGCCTTTCCAAGGCAACCCTCCAAGCCTCGCAGCTAAACAAAGCCTTTCGCAGGCCTTTCCAAGGCAACTGTTGCAGCAAAACACCACGGCCATCTGTGTTTAAGAGCGTTCAAGCCTGTCGTTTGCCCGGCCTCAAACCCCTCAAACCTAAACAAAGCCTTTCGCAGGCCTTTCCAAGGCAACTGTTGCAGCAAAACACCACGGCCATCTCTTTTTAAGGGCGTTCAAGCCTGCCGTTTGCCCGGCCTCAAACACTTCAAACCCTGAAAAAAAACCCGCGCGCCTTTCCAAGGCAACCCTCCAAATTCCAAGGCAACCCTCGCAGCTAAACACAGCCTTTCACAGGCCTTTCCAAGGCAACTGTTGCAGCAAAACACCACGGCCATCTGTTTTCAAGGGCGTTCAAGCCTGCCGTTTTGCCCGGCCGCAAACCCTTCAAACCCTCCAAACCCCTCCGCAAGCCTTTCCAAGGCAACCCTCCAAGCTACACAAAACCTTTCGCAGGCCTTTCCAAGGCAACTCTCGCAAAAACACCACGGCCATCTATTTTTAAAGGCGTTTACCGTTTGCCCGCCCTCAAACCCCTCAGACCCTCCAAACCCCTCCGCAAGCCTTTCCAAGGCAACCCTCCAAGCTACACAAAGCCTTTCGCACCAAGTTAACCAACACCACGGCCATCTGTTTGCCCGGCCTCGGACCCCTCAAACCCTCCGAGCCCCTCTGCATGCCTTTCGAAGGCAACCCTCGCAGCTAAACAAAGCCTTTCGCAGGCCTTTCCAAGGCAACTGTTGCAGCAAAACACCACGGCCATCTGTGTTTAAGGGCCTTCAAGCCTGCCGTTTTGCCCGGCCTCAAACCCCTCAAACCCTCCAAACCCCTCCGCAAGCCTTTCCAAGGCAACCCTCCAAGCTATACAAAGCCTTTCGCAAGCCTTTCCAAGGCAACTATCGCAGCAAAACAAGCCTGCCGTTTGCCCGGCCTCAAACCCATCAAACCCTCCGAACCCCTCTGCATGCCTTTCGAAGGCAACCCTCGCAGCTAAACAAAACCTTTCACAGGCCTTTCCGAGGCAACTCTCGCAGCAAAACACAACGGCCATCTGTTTTTAAGGGCGTTCAAGCCTGCCGTTTGCCCGGCTTCAAACCCCTCAAACCCTCCAAACCCCTCCGCAAGCCTTTCCAAGGCAACCCTCCAAATTCCAAGGCAACCCTCGCTGCTAAACACAGCCTTTCGCAGGCCTTTCCAAGGCAACTCTCGCAGCAAAACACCACGGCCATCTGTTTTTAAGGGCGTTCAAGCCTGCCGCTTGCCCGGCCTCACACCTTTCAAACCCTCCAAACCCTTCTGCAGGCCTTTCCAAGGCAACGCTCGCAGTTTCCAATAAAAAGATATATATTCCTTCCTTGGGGTAATGCTAGCAATTATCTACATGTCAAAAAACCAAGTCAACATAGGCACCACAATCCATCCACGTGCTGTGGACGTTTTTGGAAGCATCACATATGATACCGCATCATGCAAAGCCCAAACATTTTTGATAATTTTTGGGCCTTCGTATTAACCCTAATGATACCTCAAAACTGATGCAGTCCAAACCCGATCCAACCCCCCTTCAAGGGGGTCGGCGGCACCAGGGCGGTAGCCCATTCTATATACTGTATGTTCAATATTTTATAATGCTATTCTATGTGAATTTACATATGTGGACCATCTATGACTGGGGGACGCCCCAAAATGATCCAAAATGGTCAATGCCATGGCCCCTGGGGCACCCCACACATTGGTGATGCCAGCACCAGCCGGAGGCTTCACCTTGGCGGATTTCGCCAGCAGAACCTCGTTGATCTCCTCAAGCGAGGCTTGGGGCCTCGGTGATTGACCAAACAGGATCTCCAGGCCCCGCAGGTCTTGACCGGGCCACCATTTTCAGAAACTCTGAGGCTTTGGCGGTCCTTCGATTCGCGGTGGCTTCTTCTTTTTTGCCATGGTCGGACTGGACGGGATGTATCACAGATGTCATATGTCCATTTAAACCTGGGTCTGAAAAAAAATAGCCAGAATAATATAGAATAACCAGAATCGTTGGATTTTGACTATCTTGACCAGTTTGACTATTTTGAATATGTTGATCTATTTGAAATAGTTTGACTACTTTGACTACTTTGACGCACCCCCATATAATTTTAGCACTGTCCAGGCTGCGGATATTTTGAACCACTTCTCACTCGGATCTTGTGATTTTGAATGGTTGCCTGGATTTACATGGTTGCCCTGATCAAAAAAAGATTCCTGCTTTTCAATTGCATTGAGTCACATCGACATGCATGGCTCAACCACATGGACCTCTAAAAATTACTGGCATTTGCGAGGGAAAGTGTGTGTGCGTGTGCAAAAAGATGTTGGTTTCATCCGAAAAAATATTGCTAGTCATCCATGCAATCGGTTTTGTCTGGGCCTCGACGTCGAGGCTCTACTAGCCCATCAACAAGTTGCTGCAGCACTTTCAATGTCTTGTTGGGGGCTGAAGAGCTGTTGTGGCTATCGGACGAACATCTTCAACCACTTGAAGGTGATGGAAATCAAACTCCTCAACACAGGACATTTGTTGACCAGTGAAATAACTCGAGTGTCATACTGCCAAAGATTTACTCTATTATTGCAGGGTATCCATGCATATTGTATGACTTGCGTGTCCTCTGGTTCGATTCAGACGCGCGGCATGCAAAGTGGTGAATGCATTGCATGGCTCTGTCTTGAGTCGCTAGAATGCAAACCACCGAAGTGTCCGAAAGTTGGGCGCCCCCCAGTCACTATTGGCTTGCCCCTCCTTAACTAATCCACGGCATTGTGGATTTGGAGTGTCATCGGTTACTGGGCATATCCAAAATACCCAACTGGAAAATGAAGGCTAAAGTCTAAAGGCATTTTCCTCCACGCCGCTCGAAGGTTTCCCTCGTCTTGAGCAGTGCCTCTCGAGCCCGTGTCTTTGCAGTGGGTTGCTTATCAGATTGCGAGTTTGGGTTCCAGAGCGACAAAACGATTGTTGATTTTCAGCAACCAACATGCTGACAGCACTTTCCTCTGCTCAAAATATGAAATACTTTCTGGGCTCACCTTGAAACTCAGTTTGCTACTTTTCATCATCAGTGACATTTACATACCATCAAGGACAGAGGGTCAAGTAACTCCAGCTCACAGGCCTCTCAGCCTTTCCAAAAAACTGGAGAAGAACAAAAAGACTCACCCAGAATGCCACACGGATCCACGCCTATCTGGGCGTCATCCAGAAATTGACCAAGCGCGGCACCTGAAACCAAATGAACTGCAACAAAAAAACAAGTTTGTGTGTGTGTGTGCGTGCTGCATTTTTCGCAACGCCTTAAGGGTTTCATTGGTATAGTATGGGACATCAACGGAATGTTAGTGGTCCCATAGAATTTGATATGTTTGGTTTGACCCATCTCCAAAACTGGCGTTGCACCCTCCCATGAAGTAAGATAGATATGGAAACCCACTATTTGTAGCTCTTCTGCCTAAGGAACCCACGGATTTTCATAGCCATCTGAATCAATGATGGAAATCCACTGAAATGAAATGTTGGGCAAAACCATTTTGGGATACTTTTCCACGCCAACCCACTTCCCATAATTCCAGCAATGCACCCGAAGCGTCCAAAAAAAGGTGTAGAATAGTTTTTGGATTTTTTGGCAAGGTTTTCGATTTTTTGGGTTTCTGCTCTGGCACCGATTGCCTTGTATTTGCAACAGATTGGAACTTGAACCTGTCATTTGTATTTGCTACATTTTGGCATGTTCGCCTTCCATTTTGCACGGTATTTGCTACATGTTGGCACTTGAGCCTCTCGTTTTGCATGCTATTTACTACATGTTGGTACCGTTCATGGGGTTTCTTTAGGGTTTCTTTAGGGTTTTATTTGAATATGGTTTCTTTCGGGTTTCATTTAGGATTCCTGCTAGTTTTTATTTAGGGTATCCTTAGGGTTTCATTTAGGTTTCATTTAAGGTCTCTTTAGGGTTTTATTTGTCATGTCATTTAAGGTATGCTTAGGGTTTCATTTAGGCTATTTTTAAGGTTTCTTTAGGGTTTCTTTAGGGTTTCATTTAAGGTTTCTTTAGGGTTTCATTTAGGGTTTCTCTAGGGTCTCATTAGAGTTTCATTTAGGGTTTCTTTGGGGTTTCATTCAGGGTTTCCTTTGGGCTTTATTAGTGTTTTTTAAGGGTTTTTTTAGGTTTTTTTCAAGGGTGTCATTTAGGGTTTCATGTAGGGTTTCTTTAGGGTTTAGGGTTTCATGTGGGGTGTTATTTAAGGTTTCACATAGGGTTTTATTTAAGGTGTCATTTAGGGTTGCATTTAGGGTTTCATTTAGGGTTCATCTAGGGTTTCATTTAGGGTTCATCTAGGGTTTCATTCAAGGTTTCTTTAGGACTTTAGGGTTTTCTAATGGTTTTTTTAGGGGTTCATTTAAGGTTTCATTTAGGGTTTTTCTAGGGTTTCATTTAGGATGCAAACAAGAGAGAATGAAGCAAAAGAACAAGAAAAGCAAAAAGACAGTAAAGAAAGGAAGCAGAGGAGCAAGCAGAAGCAAAGCAGCAAAAACGCATGACCGTAGGAAAAAAAAATGTAGAAGTAGAAAGGCACAGAAGCAGAAAAGCAGAAAAGCAGAGAAGCAGGAAAAACGAAAAGCGGAAAAGCAAAGAAACAGAAAAACAGAAAAGCAGGAAAAGGGGAAAAGCAGAGAAGCAGGAAAAGGGTAAAAGCACAAAAAGCAGAGAAGCAGGAAACGCGGAAAAGCAGAGAAGCAGGAAAGCAAGAAAAACAAAAGCAGAGAAGCAGAAAAGCACAAAAGCAGAGAAGCAGAGAACCAGGAGGCCAAAAAAAATCAAAACCTGTCAAAAAAGTAAGTCCAAAAATATATGACCGTCCTCAAAAACAAAAACCCGGGTTCCCCCCGAGTTCCCCCGACCGTAGCAGTGGACCAGCACTGAGAATGCTCCGCTCAGGTCTCAGAATCCTGGCGCCCCAACTGTTGGTCACTTCTGGTTGGTTGCAGGAAGATTTAAATCGCCACTTACAAGGATGAAAAACTAAGCAGTCGTGGGAATAGATTTCATACTTACTTGATCGTTGATTCTTGCATAACGCTGTCACAATCAAAATCATTTTGAAATAAATTGACTGGTGGGTGCGCGATTGTCTGGCGGAGGCGCCCCCTTCAAAAATGATTAGATGTTTGCCTGGTGTCGGCGACGCATGGAATGTGCGAGCTAGAGGGTGACTCAATGATGTCCAAGCAGCATGACCCTTGCTCGACGGCATCCGTCCATATTATGATTCAAAGCTCTCAAAGCTCCGTGGCCGAACAGGCTGCCAAAAAAGAGGATGAGGTTCAGCCGAAACGACTGAATGAGGGACATCAAACGAGCAGATACGAAGAAACCAATTCCAGGATGGTTGGTGATGCTAACCCATCCCCCAATGTACGCCGACCTTTTTTCTCTTCGATTGTTTTTCAAATGGTTGATGTTGTGTTTTTTCAACCGATTGGTGTCGTCATGATTGTCAGACGACATCGCAATTTTACACCAGTTTTGGACGCTCGACCTCCATTTCGTGCGAAAGGGTTGCATCCGCAAGTTTAGGATACATAGAATACATTTGGTTCTGAGTCAAAAATAACTGCCTTCGACAAGTGTTTTCCCAATGAAATGACCACTTTGCGGACTTGGGTGCCCAAAATTTTGACTTATCCATGATGCGCGTTGAAAGTGATCCTGGCGTCTCATTCGTCAGAATTCACCCTTGGCATCCAATGGCCAACTCGCACCAGAAACTGACGCAATTCCCCCACCAGCCGTTGTCAAATGGGTTCCTGGCTGGCTTGGGCCATCGGGATGGTTCAAGGCATTGGAGCACCAATAACCCCACATCGGGATGGCTCAAGTCCTTCTAGATCAATAACCTCGCATCGGGATGGTTCAAGCCATTAGGGCGCTAATATCCGCACAAAAATTATCCTTTTCAATGAATGTTGAGCCATGCAATTTGGGGCACCTCGGGCCATACCCATCCAGTAGGTTAGACCCCTTTGTTTACCAGCATCCGCAACAAACAATGACGGTAAACAGTTCAGGCGCAATGAGGCTTCGGCGCAGGGCGCGAGGTGCGGCAGTGCCTGACGGACTTNTACCAGCATCCGCAACAAACAATGACGGTAAACAGTTCAGGCGCAATGAGGCTTCGGCGCAGGGCGCGAGGTGCGGCAGTGCCTGACGGACTTGCGCTTTTCTTTTTCAGATGCTGCATTTTTGTTTTTTTTTACGCCGCTGCTGCAAAAGAATTCCCCGCGCCTGCTGAGCGAGCCGGCGCGACCCGAGAACCTCGTGCAGTCCAGGTTCGATTTGGAATACACGCGTGGATTTATTTGGCCTGCCACAACAGATGTTATTCATTGTTTGGATGTTGAAATATCTCTTCGATAAGCACGGTGCCGGCAACTGCAGGGCTGCTGGCGGTTGGACNATGTTATTCATTGTTTGGATGTTGAAATATCTCTTCGATAAGCACGGTGCCGGCAACTGCAGGGCTGCTGGCGGTTGGACCTCGCACGAAGGCAGCAAAGGGGCGTGCAAAATTGGAGGCTATTGTCTGAAAATTTTGCCGAAGTTGGGGAAGAAGGCGCTATGATGTCAGATTAGCGCGTTGTCTAAAGGCTCTACCGGTCACCTTGTTAATGTCATTAAGGATGGTGCTGGCAGTGCTGTTTGAGGCTGCGCCTCATACGGATGTTGAAAAATGCAAGGTGAGGGGATGCTTCCATGTGTTTTTTTGGAAATCCATGATGAAATTCATTTGCTATGCCTCTACTCACACTCTCGGGTGCACATGTTGGCTGCTCGTCTTGTCGATTGCCAAGGATCACGCCGGGCGGATCCGTGCTGCCTCGCAACAAATCACTGAGGCCATGTCGCTTTGAATCTTCAAAGACACGTCATGGCGCTCCTCTGCTTATGCATCGTTTCGAGCGATGAAATATTTTTTTCAGCTAATGAAAATATGCCGGACATTGTTTTTGTTTCGTGAAAGAAAACATCAATACGCCACATGCTTCTTTTGTCGATAAGACGGGCACTTGCCACTGCAGGCTGCCGGTGGCAGCGCCTCATACAATTCGACCAAACAAGCGCGCAGAATTGGATTGCATTGGCAGTTTAGAAAAGAAGGCGTTCTGGTTCGAAATTTGCGTCTTGTCTAAAGATTCTACCGGGCGCATTACTTCCAAAGCACGGCCAACTGTTCCACGAGTCGAGAAGTAAGGACCGGGCCAAGCGGCCCAGTACCTTATGTATGTATGTATGTATGTATGTATGTATGTATGTATGTATGTGTGTATGTCTGTCTGTATGTCTGTATGTCTGTATGTCTGTATGTCTGTATGTCTGTATGTCTGTATGTCTGTATGTCTGTATGTCTGTATGTATGTATGTCTGTCTGTCTGTATGTATGTATGTATGTATGTCTGTGTGTATGTATGTATGTATGTAAGTAAGTATGTATGTATGTATGTATGTAAGTATGTATGTATGTATGCATGTATGTATGTATGTATGTATGTATATGTATGTATATGTATGTATATGTATGTATATGTATGTATATGTATGTATATGTATGTATATTTATGTATGTATATATATGTATGTATATGTATGTATGTATATGTATGTATGTATATGTATGTATGTATGTATATGTATGTATGTATATGTATGTATGTGTATGTATGTATGTGTATGTATGTTTGTGTGTGTATGTGTGTGAATGTTTGTATGTCTGTCTGTCTGTATGTATGTGTATGTATGTATGTCTGTCTGTCTGTCTGTCTGTATGTATGTATGTGTGTATGTGTGTATGTGTGTATGTGTGTATGTGTGTATGTGTGTATGTGGGTATGTGTGTATGTGTGTATGTGTGTATGTATGTATATATATATATGTAATTATATATATATACGGATATATATATATACGGATATATATATATATATAAGCATTCTTAGTGTTGCTATTGTCATAGGTATATGTATATATACCCGCAGCACGTCCGCTACGCCCACCAGGTACTTCACTATATACACTTGCATATGGTTTTTGCAGGGTTTTTTTAGGGTTTCTTTCATTTCTTTAGGGTTTCTTTACGGTTCATTTAGGGTTTCTTTAGGGTTAATTTAGGGTTTTTCCTGGGGTTTTTGTAGGTGTTCTTTACGGTTTATGTAAAAAGTGTTGAAAACAGCGTTTGTGGCGCCAGAGAAACACCGCAGAGGGTCACCAATCCCGTCCCCCACGAAGCCACGTGAGGGACATCAAGTTATAACATCCCAACATAGTCAAAAGCCACAAAGTACTGTAAGCGTCAGCAAAAATGACCTTCCCGACAATGATCCCGAAAGACGTTGCGGGCATAGCAAAAGTGTTGGCCGTGTATATCTATATATAATATGTATATATATATATATATGTCTAGTATATGAATAACCCCGCACAAAATATAAAACGAATGCCGGTGCAAGTTGTAGCATGTTGTAGCTCAATTCATAAACATTGACCAAACGGGATCTCCAAGCATCCCCAGAAACAAATCCTGACCCTGTCACGTGGCATTTTCATAAACTCTGAGGCTCTGGCGGTCCTTCGCTTCGCGGTTGTTTCCAATGGCAGGATTTCAGCATGGCAGCGCCAGGCTGAAGATGAGGGTCATGATATGTCACTGTCTATGTCTATTAAATTTGGGCCCGAAATAAATTGAACCAGAATAACCAGAATGGTTGGATTTTGACTCGCTTGACTAGTTTCACTATTTTGACGCACCTCCATATGGTTTAGCACTGTCCAGGCTGCGGCAAAAGCGGCTCAAGGTGCGGATGTCTTCAACCACTTCTCACTCACTCCTGGCGATTTTACATGGTTGCCTGATGTTGCCCGGATAAGAAAGGCTTCTTAATTTTGAGTTGCACTGAGTCACATAGACAAACACAGTTCAACCACGTGGACTTCCAAACATGACTTGCCTTTGGAGAGGGAATGTGGAAAAAAGATGCCGCCTTTCATCGAAAATGCGTGTGCTGATCCATGCAATCTGCTGTCTGGGTTGTCTCGGCCTCGACATGGCCTGTCAGGGGAAGATGTTCAATCACCTGAAGGTGATGGAAATAAACTCCCAGCACATTTAAAGTATCAACCACTGAAATGACTCTAGTTTTTCATACCAAAGATCTATATAATTCTATATATATATATATACAATTATGTGTATCTATACTGCATTTGTGCACAACAAACTGATTGCAAGGTATCCATACGCCACGTAGCGTGATTTATGTCCTCGGGTTCGATTCAGCATTATGGAGGGGCATCACCGATATTCTTTTACACCCCCAGAAATACGTCCATGAAAAATGAAGGCTAGTCTCATTTTCCTCCGCACTACTCGAAAGATTCCTCGGAGGTTGCTTGTCCACTCGTTTTGAGCAGTGCCTCTCGAGTCTATGTACATCCTTTTGCCTCCGGCTTTGCCGTGGGCTGGTTATCAAGTTGCCAACTTTGGGCTCCAGAGCGACAAAACGATTGCTGATGTTCAACAACCAAAATGCTGACAGCACTTGCCTCTGCTCAAAATATGAAATACTTTCTGGGCTCACCTTTAAACTCAGTTTGCTACTTTTCATCATCAGTGACATTCACAGACCATGAAGGACAGAGGGTCAAGTAACTCCAGCTCACGGGCCTCTCAGCCTTTCCAAAAACACTGGAGAAGAACAAAAAGACTCACCCAGAATGCCACACGGATCCATGCCTATCTGGGCGTCATCCAGAAATTGCCCAAGCGCGGCACCTGAAACCAAATGAACTGCAACAAGAACAAAAGTGCTGCGTGCTGCATCTTTGGCAACAGAGTTGGCGACTTTCCACTTGCCAGCAGCTTTTTTTGTTGGAGGTTTACCTGCTCATAATTGGGCTGCCCTGGGATTTCACTGGGTATGGGTCATCTTCAACTGGAGTCACTGGAGCTGCAACCCTCAAGCGATGCTCAGCTTCTGACTGGCTTCAGCTGGGCTTCAAAATTGTCCAGGTGGGCGCAAATGGCTCCTGAAGCGGAAGGCAGTATCAATTTGGCGTTGGTACCCGAAAAAGGGGATACCCCAGAATCCATTGTTTAGAAAAAAAATGTGCTGATTATGGTTGAACTTTCGGGGTCTCCCCCCAGTGTTTGAAATCATGGATGCCCCAAATGGCAATTTTTGTGGGGAACATGATGTTCAAGCATTGGAATTTTTCGGTAGCCTATTCTTCAAATCAATTTGTGGCCAAGTTGTTGAAGCAAACGTTCAACGAGCACAAAGAAACCAGAAGATGTTGTCCCATGTCGAATTTGTGGGTCTGCTATCGGCTAAAGTGTGGAACACTAAGCCTATGAAGTGTGTGAAAATAGCGTTATGTCTTGTACGATTGCCCCCCAAGTTAGAAATTGGATTATAAAAGCCATCCAACTGTAGATATATGTCCACCATATGTCCTGGCTAACCTAGTTACAAAGCAACTTACCAATTTTTCGGGGAAGCCCTGTGGGCGATCCAGGCATTGGGGCTCGGACCAGTCGTGGGTTGTGCATCCGGCATACTGACCTGAGCCGCCAATGAGACTTTGGCACCGAGGATTTTTGAGCATCCATGTCGATCAATCACCGTCTGCATAGATAGTAGTGTGGAAGTAATATGTCATAAACCAGACATCCTGATGCATGACTACCTTGACTAGTGACCACTTAGATTTCATTCAACCTTTATGCTTCTTCAATCCAGTGTCTAAAAAAGTTCCATCCCTTTCCACATCATTTGATCAACAGTTGGTATAGTATTACGGTATAATTAATATCAATATGTATCAATCATACAGTCAGACCCTGTCATCAAACATGGAGGGCCGGGAAATTCTCCAACCAACTAGCCATGGAGGGCCCATAGTTTGAGGCATGCACCGCCTGCTCTGCTTCCAGGTAGCTGAGGGCCGGCCTTGGGAGCCAAGGGGTAAAGCTGGGACCCAGAAAGGGGAATCCAAACATCAATGGGTAGAAAGAATAGCTATGAAAAATGGATTGATATGGATTGATGACCATCCCCCAAGAACTGGCAGAACTGGGTATACAGTCCAACATATCCAACTTTTGACCATGGCACACATGTCAAGGGCTTCTTACTGCTACATTACCCTCTGGTAACTTCACATGACTAGCTATGGAAAATCACCAGGTAATTTGCCATTTACGATAGCAAAATGCTAAATTACCAGAGCGTAAATCCAAAAACTACCCATCAATTATCCGTGAATCATCCACTATTGTTGGCTACACCCATATCAAATCAAAATGCAAGAGGCTATTGAATAGTTGTTCATCTGTGTTCATCCCACTGCGGATTCCCCACCCACTACCAGTGTAGACATCATCCCGGAGGGAGATCTTCACGTCAATGGTGGGCCTAGGGCATGGTCGCATGGCCGGCCATATCTTCCCTCAGATCTACAGTAAGCCATACCATGATGATATGATATGAATTGAAATGAGTATGTTTTGCAGGATTAAATGGAATTAACATACTATGACGAACTTTAAGGATATTTGGCTTTGTGTGAATATCAAAGGGGACTATCCCTTAGTTGATCATCATTTGTCCGTTTCACGCTGCTATTTTGGGGATACTGTAACCCATGTTCAGAGACACCCATTTAGGAGGAAGTTGACAAGAAACATGATTTTGACCATCCAAATTGCAGGAGTTTCCAGTATTCTTACACGTGTTTCTCCGACATGACCCAACCAACTGAGGTTCAGAGGAATCTGCTTGCCAACTCTCCAAAAAAATGAAACGACTTTTGGCACCCAACAAAACACAGACAAAAACACATTGATTTCTGAAATGCCTGAAGGCATCGTGACAGAAGGCAACTGGGCTGGTGGTTACAATCCCCTATTCTTTAAGGATTTGAAAGCACATCACCTCATCATGATCGAAATCCAATCCACTTCGCCATATTTGCCATCGCCTGCAGGAGAGGTTGTACTCCTTGTACTCTTCGCTCATGCCCTTGTCCAGCACCCAGGTGTTTCGCATCTCAAGCCTGAACCAAGTCGGACCAAGGGCAGCTTTTCGAGCGCCCGATGTCCCCAACATGGGCCTTCCCTCGAAGCCGTTGGGGAACATAGCTGCACTGGGTACCTGACAAAGAAATCCAGTACATGGTGCTGAAAAGAAAGAGTAATGATTGTAAGAAGCGTCGTTGAATAATCCTCCCACCTGCACACTTGCGAGTTGATCATCCGCCCCCATGACATCGGCATCTATCACCTTGGGCACACAACATTCAAGTCGCTGGTGTCCGATTATGGAGCCGAATACTCAGATGGTTTAACAGTTTGACCATGGTTGACGCATGCATGAAAATGAACACTCAACCCATGAACACACGCTTTCAAAGACAACTGGGCACCAACAAAGAATGTTGGATGGATTAGTTAGTTGAGCCCCAAATTCCGGCGACTTTGGGTCTCTGTGCCCTCACTCGAGCAGCGAGTAAAACCTTCTGTCATCCCCTTGAGTTGTAGGGATTCTCATGTTGAATTCTCCTATTCCCATTTGCATCAGCTAGTGTATGTTGGTAAAGTGGAAAATGGTAAATCCAATATAATAGTAAACGGTATAATTTTGGTGTAAATTTCACCTCCCATTTGTGGTAATTGTGGATAATATTGGCATGCTTTACCCCCTGTCATACAACTATAGAAGCATCAACCAACCCCCGATGCATCACTGGAGATTCCTCGCAGCCAGGGTGCGGAGATAATCAAAGGTTCTCCGCGTCGCCATCCGCGCCTTTCCAAAGAACGGAGGGAATGGCACTGCTTGGAGGATCATCCCACGGATCGCAAGTGGTTGAGAACCATACTTGTAATATCTTATTTTCCATAGATGAGACAACACTAAGATGTGAATACTCTGCCCCCTGTTGGGAAGTTCTAAAAATTGTGCATGTTCGACACAAAATACAACCACTGCATCCCGCAAGTCTGATTTGTGAATTTCTCCTGGGTAATTCCTGGCGAATGGCTGTCTATTCAGGGTCTCAGGATTCGGGTCTAAGGTCTGCGCACAACAAGAGTCTGGTTAAACTCAGGATTCTCTGTCGCAGCCACCACCTCAGCTGTGTGGCATTGGATTGTTCCAGCTGCCAAGGTCTGATTCCTTACACTTTCTTGTGAATTTTTCGTATCTACCCCCAACCAGAAAAATGACATGTTTCTTGATGCACGTCTCTGTAGGGTGTTGGGTGCTCCCTCGAACAGCCACGGGTGGGAGGTCTTGGGGTGGAGAAAGTTCGACTTAGCTCTGGACGGTGGTCTTAGCTTTCGACCTCGATTTGCCTGGCACCTGCCACCAGAAATCCAAGAGTTGGTTAAGGTCGGAACCTCTTTTTTTTGTGGTCACGGTATGTCCAAAAATTTTGGAGCCTTATAGGGCCTTATGTTTTCCGTGCTTTTCCTTTGTGCCTGCTTCTTTTGGAGTCCCCTCGAGATACATCTTAGCTGTAGAATGATTATACTTCCAGCATCTTCCAGCCAATCTTGCCATGATTTCGCTGGACCAGGTGTTAGTGGTGCATTTAGAGACTCTCCTCCTGGAAACACTCCACCCTCAGAATGGTTTGTTGGCCGTATTGCCAACTGCATTCATCAGATCCAAAACCCCTTTGGTCATATATTATATCATATCATATTATATCATATTCCTTGATTTCATTGGTTACCCTTTGGCAATAAAACGTGGCAATGCAAAATCCCGCATAAATGGAGGTGTTAATAGGAATACCATCTATAAATGTGGGTTTTTCAATTGCCGTGTTTCATTACCGGAGTGTATGTCCCCATGTTTGCTTTTTTTGGGCCATCCCTGAAGGTCAACATCATCCCTGGAGGTTCTGTTGCCTGCACAACGACGTAAGGGTCGGAATGCCCAGTTCGATCTGCTTTGGGCAATCCTGTGGCAGCAACATCTGAGAAATGTGGCAGCAACTCAACCCGGGTCACTCGACCCCAGTAGATTGCTCATCGTAATGGGAACACTGCTCTTCACATCACAAGAATAGAATATGTAGACAATCCCAGAATTGATCACAGGGAAAGTTCTAAGGGAAACTCCTATATTTGGGGTGTAAAAACAATGCTTTCCTTTAGATTTATGAGGCTTACGCCTGACAGCCGGGCGCCGGCAGAAAAAGGGTTGTAGGCCCATGTTGGCCCCATCTTCGCCGACGGTAGCCCGACCTTGGCCC
>BGPT01004311.1:0-15188 GCA_003297045.1 Symbiodinium sp. clade C Y103
CACAACTTACTCACACACAACTTGCACACACACAACTTGACAACACACAACTTACTCACACACAACTTGCCCACACACAACTTGACAACACACAACTTGACAACACACAACTTACTCACACACAACTTACTCACACACAACTTGCACACACACACACACAACTTGACAACACACAAACTTGCCCACACACAACTTGCCCACACACAACTTGCCACACACAACTTGACGACACACCACTTACTCACATACAACTTGCCCACACACAACTTGCCACACACCTTGACAACACACAACTTGACAACACACAAATTGTTGGGGCAGGCGTGGCACTTGGTGACACGGAGCTTCGTTTTGTGTGGCAGGCAACACACCCACACNCACAAATTGTTGGGGCAGGCGTGGCACTTGGTGACACGGAGCTTCGTTTTGTGTGGCAGGCAACACACCCACACACACACAACATACACACATAATACAAAGAGATAGAATGGAAAGCGGCCGAAGATGCCATTATCGCATATGCATTAGCAGACAAGGCTAAACTAGAACAAGGTCAAGCTCCGGAAGCGTTGTCACTGGAATTGCTGTCGACTGTCTCTCCGGCGTACCCCTTAGCTCGCCTCTCCTTTAATCTCACAAGCTTAAGNGAAGCGTTGTCACTGGAATTGCTGTCGACTGTCTCTCCGGCGTACCCCTTAGCTCGCCTCTCCTTTAATCTCACAAGCTTAAGTCAAATATGGAAATTTCCGTATGCCGCTGCACAGAAATGGACACTACTTGACGAAGACGCTTTGTTCCACTGATGACGAAACTGGCAAAAGCTGGAGGAGGCGCAAAACATCTGAGTGATCCATGGCGGTTTTAAAAACTGCATCAGCTGGCCGTCCTGTGCCCAATAACTGGATTGCAGAAGGCTCAACTCCGCAAGCTTGACAACTTACTTTCGTGCATTGGTAATTGCTGCATTGAAATCTTGGCACATCCATCGGACTGTGACAAAACTTTGCAATCAAACAAACGCTCCACCCACCGGTCAGGTTCAAGACCATCTAAAATGTTAGCTTGGTCCAGGGCCAAACCACGCCTCATGAATGCCAGCCTATCCTACACAGCGTTTGCACACTTCCCCTTCCTTTCTTCTAATGTTGTCATTTGCTCTTTACACCTCTGTTGGTGTGTACTGGAAGAAGTTGACATGTGGGGTTATCCGGTCCGAAAATTTTCCGCAAATTCTGCCTACGTTTCACCACCAGATGCAGTCCATTCGTTTGTCACGCAGAAAGCCATTCATGCAGAACAACGTAAACTTGCTCATACCATGTGGCATGATTTATGCACAATGGTACATTCAGTGAGTCCCGTGTTGNTTTGTCACGCAGAAAGCCATTCATGCAGAACAACGTAAACTTGCTCATACCATGTGGCATGATTTATGCACAATGGTACATTCAGTGAGTCCCGTGTTGCAAGCGCTTGATGCATCACAATACTCCCACTCCATGAAGCTGCGGATAATTTCGAGATACGCTGAATCAACTCTTTTGAAATATATTCCTCAAGTTCTCNCAAGCGCTTGATGCATCACAATACTCCCACTCCATGAAGCTGCGGATAATTTCGAGATACGCTGAATCAACTCTTTTGAAATATATTCCTCAAGTTCTCCGCTTCTGCCAGTGCATGACTGAGTTGGACATCACATGGGACTCTTTATCAGTTGCAAACATGCTCGATATTCTAATGGCTTTTCGCTCTTCAAATGAAGAGGACGATGTGGACTCTTTCTCATCAATGGCAGTGATGAAGGCTTTGCGTTGGATATGCAATCTTTTGCAGTTGCCGTTTCCAAACCTTTATGTTCCTCCTTTGTCATCCTTGATGGACCAACAACACGAAAGAAAAGAATCTTTACCTCTTGCGCTGATAGTTTTGCAATATTTTGAGCGCTGTATCCTTTTGGAACAGGGATCAGTACAACACAGACTTTTGCAAGGTGCTGCACTGATTTGTGCTTGGGCAAGCTTGAGATTTTCAGATGCTCAACATGTCAGATGGTCGGATGTAATCATTGACAGTCAAGCTGTAAGAGGCATTTCATACCGTACCAAGACAAGCCGTGCGGGAATGGCTTTTGGAGTCAATCACATGGGTTTCTCTACGCGCGAGAATTCTCCCACACGCAGTTGGATCGTGAAGTTTTTGATGATACTAGATCAGCTTTGGCTTCAATTAGATACCCATAACAAGGAAGAATATGCTTCCCCTGATTTCTTGTTTGCATGCTTGAATGATGATTGCTCCCTGGCAGGCCCGCTTTCATACTGCCAAGCCTTGAAGCTTTTGCGAGAATGCATCGCCATGATGCCTGCAGCAACAATGTCCGGTGACCAAATTCGCGCATTCACACTGCACAGTTGCAAATCCACAATGCTTTCTTGGGCGGCCCAGCAAACTATGCCGGCCGAAGTTCGCGCCTTTCAGGGACATCACACATTTGTGCATAGCGTCCAGCTTTATAGCCGTGATGATGTTTACCCAAGTTTGCACCTGCAACAGCTGATTGCCAAATCTATCCATGATGGATGGAAACCGCAAACACCATTGCACAGAGGCTCGCAGCCGCCAATGATAGAGCCACAGTCTGCAATTCCATGCCGCAAAGTGGCCAGGACCCAGTTGCGCCACTTGCTCCGCCAGCTCGCATATCTTTTTTGATTCGAGGGGCAGTAGGCCATGTGGCCATCAAAGATAGCTCATCCCCGCTGGGATTCAGGGCAAAGTGTGGAGCATTATGCTCCAGCAAGTGCGAGTTGAAAGCAGACATTCCATCTGAATGCAGACTCTGCCGTAGAGCAGCCTGTCTCGGAACTTTCTTGCACTATTAAAGTGCACCTCGCTTTTGTTGCTGGAAAACAATTCTGCGGCTTCATCCTATAGTTGTTTGGTTTCGTCTCATTCAGTTTATAGACTTTGCATCAACATCCATGGAAACATTGAATTGCATCTCACATCAGTTTGACGCACCAAGCCACTGCGGTGACTTCATGGCAAAAGTTGCTTCGTTTTTCATCCATGTTCTTCATGAGGGTCAAGAAGCGTCTCACTTTTGTGATACAGGTGGCAAGCCACCGGCCTCACCTTTTTCCTCCCTGCGTCTCGTGTCGCTGTGTCTGTTTGTCTTTCTCGTGTTCTCTTTTCTACGCACCTCTTTTGCAGTGTAGGACACGCGAGGCGATTTGCGAGGTGAACCGTTTACTACCTACACCCTTTTGTGACGCATTCACATCGGTTTGCTCGTGCAATCAATCATTCAGTGATTGGCCCCGCTGGGCCCTAGCATTGCATTCATGCACGTGTAATCCCATGTCATGTTCTCATGTTGGCAAGTGTTGAATGTCCCTGCGGGGTCATCACCGCTTCATTTTGCATGCATTGGCTCATAGCGCTGCATCATGCAGTCATGCTGAACCATGTTTTGAAACTTCATACACGTACCCCTCATCCAAGATTGCTTGACTCATGAAATATATCCGTTTTCTCATTCGCAATTCCAGTTGGTGATAAACATCCTTAAAGGAGCCTCACTTGTTCATGCAACATGCAACGCACGTGTATTTGCATTGCACTTCACGACCCATGGCTGCTCCACTGTCCTTAGATGACCAACTAAGAACCGGCGGAGTGGGTGAAGATCTGATTCAACTATTGTGCGTGACTGATGGCATCACTCTTGAAGCATTTCCATATTTAGCCTTGTCCCTTACGGAGTTAGACAACCGCATGAGCAGTTTGGCAGAAGAATTCATGAGAGAGTTGACTCGCAAAGAGGTAATAGTTCTCCGTCAGATTTGGACGCAGACCAATCAAACGCAAGTAGCCAAAGCCATGAGTTCCAACACTCAAACACCAGAAGCAAGCCAGACTGCAGCAATGTCATGGGCGGACACGTTTCCGGCCAAACTGACCGGAGCTACATTGAAGCAGCTTCGTCTGGACTTCGAAAGTTCGTATCCCAGTGAATTGCTTGACAGTGACAACATGCCTGGCCCTAGACTTTTGGCCATTACACAGGCGCAAATTTCCAAGCGTGAATGGAAATGGGTGCATTGGAAAATTCGCCTATCCCAGAGTCAGCATGATAACCACCAGTCTACACGTCTTAAAAAGCTGGCAAAAGTGAAATCCCTGGCAATGCAAGATTTGATTTTAGATGATGTTCCACAACGAGACTTGCCCCAGCAATTGGGCATTGCGCAACTCACTCAACTGTTGATGCTCCAAGCAGTTGCAATAGCCCTATGCAAAGGTGCCCACCTGCATGTGTTGAAACTGTATGTGCAAAAGTTTGTTCGTTTGGCAACCACACGATACGAAGGGGACACGAGCTTGCGCTCTCCCAACACCCAAGAAATGATGGCGGCTGACCAGGCCATTTGGCAGAAAATCGCCGACCTTTTCAACCTCAGAGATTGGACCTTGGATGATGCAGTTCACGAACTCACTGAAGTTCGTGGTGACCTTGAAGCACTCCTTCAACCACGTCCTTCAATGCGCTCAAGCATGCCGGTGCAATCCGTCAAGGGAAAAGGCAAAGGTTCCAAAGGAAAGAGCAAAAGCAAAGGAAAGCAGTCAGCAAGCTCCAGGCCTCAGTGGGTTACGGAATTGCAAAAAGACGGCCAAACGCAAACTCTTTGCCTTCGATACAACCAAGGATCATGCCGAGATCCTCAGTGCCGGTATCTACACGCCTGTTGTGTTGCTCGACCAAACGGTCAGCCCTGTGGGGGTGCCCATTCAGCAATTCAGCACCACTCCGCGCCACATTGAGACAGCTATGCCTGCAAGGGGCAAGGCATGGCTAATGAAAGCCCCCTGACACATGCAATAGACCAACAGTTGCCACANGCACCACTCCGCGCCACATTGAGACAGCTATGCCTGCAAGGGGCAAGGCATGGCTAATGAAAGCCCCCTGACACATGCAATAGACCAACAGTTGCCACAAACCGCAGATCCTCAGCCCAGATGCCAATCAAGTAGTGCATCCAATACTCTTTCGGCTACCGAAATCGAGCAATTCGATGGTTCACCCATAGTTTCACCTCAGCAGGTATTGCCTCCAGATGATGCGATTCAAATTCCAGCAGGATGATTCTGCCTTGAATTGTGCGCAGGTGCCCAATGTCCTCTCACGACAGCACTGCAAACTCAAGGGCGGGCCACGTTGGCAATTGACATCCTGCTGTCCCCTCAACATGATTTGTTAAACAATCGTTGTTATGAGCGCATTTTGCGCATTGCAGCTTCTGGCCAAGTTTCATATACAGCAGCGAGCCCAGCATGCAGTGAATATTCCTTGCTCCAACTGATCCAACCAGGGCCAACACCAGTTCGCACCAAAGAATTTCCTTTAGGAATTCCCAATCCTACTCCAGAAGAACAACAACGGTTGACATGCTCACATGAAGTGTTCTCCAGATGTGTACACTGCTTGCTTGCATCCGTCTCCGCAGGTGCCGCCGGACACCTTGAACAGCCACAAGACGCACTCAGCTGGCAAGAGCCGCTTGCCCAGCAATGGATCCACCAACATGGCCATCATTTGATACTCGTGCCAGCATGCTCACATGATAGGGATATTAGTAACACATGGTTATTTGCAGCCACCTCGTCAACCTTGTGTGCCCTGCCAGCACAATGCAACCATGGACTCCAACACCCGTCCATTGCTGGCAAGCGGGATAGCACAGGAAAATACGTCAGCCGACATACAGCAGAATATCCACCTTCATTAGCCCAACAGTTGGCACTTGCAATTGCTCCACATGTTCCGCACGGAACTGCCTATGATGTCACCATGGCAGAACAGGCAATTCCACAGAAGACCATGACTGAGCCTCCTCATGCTCAAGTTGACGGAGGGGGAACAGTCTCCTGTCCAGACTGGAGTGCCCCGCAGATATGCGATAACCCTTTCAAAGAATTGCAAGAATCCTGGACCAGACTGATTTTGCAACAGCGCTTGCACCATGATATTTTTCAACGGTTCCAGCATGAATCTAGCGATATGCCGTTTTCTGACGAACAGCTGCAACCATTTCGGTTGACTTTGGAGGGATTCATGAATGAGAAAATGCAACAGCCAATGAATTGGGAAATCCGGGCCAAGCAGCCGCTTTGCCTCCATGCACTTCAACAAATCAGCGCATATTTGCATGATGCAGATCAGCATTTGTTCCCAGCCCTTCTCCAAGGAGTACCAACAGGGCTCCAACGAGACATTCCTGAAAGTCATGTCTTCGCAGTCCATACCACCATCCATGAACAAGACATCGACTTGACGACCCATATGACCAATTGGAAATCTGCAGAAGATCACGATGACATCACCTCCAGCCTCTTACAAGAAGAGCTGCGACAGAACTGGATTGTACCATTTGACGGAAGCCTGCAACAAGCTCGTCAACAGTACCCCTTGGGCATAGCAGTTGGAAAATTAAGCGTTGCATGTAGCGAATCAAGGCCTCCACGATTAGTCTTAGATCCATCAATCAGCGGAGCCAATGCAGCTTTTTTTGTCCCTGAAAAGCAAAACTTGCCTACAACCTTTGAAGTTGCAAGAGCATTTCCATTACGTAATTGTGCGGAGCCGCAATCCGCGTTCAGTTTGGATGTCAAAAGTGCGCACAAGCGCGTTGTTGTTCGAGCAGCTGAAAGAGGACTTCTGATGCTACAATACAAAGGCAGGTTATACCAGTATCAAGTAGCTCCTTTTGGAGCCAAATTTAGCCAGCATTGGTGGGGTCGTTTAGGCTCGTTTCTGCTTCGTTTTTTCCATGCTGTAATCTATGTCAAACATGCCATGTACCTCTTCGTGGATGACTACCTGCTCACATCCCTGGCGAAAATCCTGCCTCTCCATGCCACAATTTTGGTCATTATTTGCAGACTGTTTAACATCCCAATCAGCTGGAAGAAATGCACAATAGGGCCCAAGCAGTTATGGATTGGGTGGCAGTTTGATTTCAATGCCGGGTTGATCTCCCTGCATTTAGCCAAGCAGCAAAAATTGCTTCGACTCATCGAAGAACTCCTGCTGCACCCACGAGTCAAACGCAAACACATCGAGCGGTTTGTCGGGTTGGCTATGTGGTGTACAGCCCTTTTTCCAAGCATCAGGGTACATTTGCACTGGTTGTATTCCGACTTGGCTAAAGCCCCCGCAACACTTTACAGCTGTGAGCCAGGTGATTGGCAACAGGTTTGCCACTGTTTAAATGATGCTTTGATTTTCACGAAACGTCCACCAGGGACATCCATTCCTTTGGGTTCAAAGCTGATTTCAGCGAAGCACAAGACCATGAATAACCTGGGTGATTTGCAAGATATTTCCATTACTGAGCGTCGCATTTGGCTACAAATTTCAGACCCAAAATCCACCACACGCAAACTGTCGAACAATAGCCTGCGTGTGTTGCGAATGTTTCAGAATTGGCTCAACTTTGGACCCCCGCTGGTCAGTATGCGCCCCAAACCATCATGGACTGGTATCGCATATTCTGATGCATTTGCGCAAGGTGAACAGGCAGGAATTGGTGGCTTTGTCCAAGCCCCCAACAAATGTATGCTTTGGTTTTCCTTGCAGCTTTCACGGGATGATTTTCGAAGACAGGATATTGAACTGCATACAGACATGCAGAAAGATATTGTTTTTCTGGAAACCCTGGCCCAACTGGCTTTGCTCCATACGATAATTCGATTGGTAGGAAATTGCAAGCTGCCTTTCAAGCTTGTCACACACACTGACAACACTGGAACGGAATCCGCAGTGAACTCCCTCTTCAACACCAACTTTCCCTTGGCCTTGGTACTTGAACGCATGAGTATTTTGATTGCACGACATGGTCTCATTTTAGATGCCCAGCATGTAGCAGGATCATCAAATGATGATGCCGATTTTCTTAGTCGATGGGATGGTACTTCACCCCTTCCATCTCAGTTCCCAATCGAATCCCGTGTGCATCTCACGCTGGGCAATATCTGGTCCATTCAAGTTCACCCTAGCGTTTATCCTCCAAATAGCTCCATTAGCTGGCTCACTCCCTTGATTGCCTGAACCCACTAGGATTTGGGAATTCTTTAAGCGTGTTCAGTTTGGATTCCAGAGATATTTGGTGAAAACTAACCGGAATCAAACCTGTTTCATCATTTCTTGCAGTTTCAGGCAATAAAACAGGGAGAGTGCATCTGTTTGCATCAGCTGGCTTGGCAGTAGCAGTGTTCAGCAGAAACGCAGAACNTTTCATCATTTCTTGCAGTTTCAGGCAATAAAACAGGGAGAGTGCATCTGTTTGCATCAGCTGGCTTGGCAGTAGCAGTGTTCAGCAGAAACGCAGAACTGGTTATGTACTTGTTCATTCCTGTTTTGTGTTTTCTGATTGATCCCTCATTTTGGTCTCAAGCTGAACACGTGCATCAAGCTTGGCTTGAAAAATCGGAACCCATCCCATTATCATTTTCCCACCCATTGGCTTTTGCTGCATCTTCAGTGCCAAGCTAAACCAGCTACTTCATAGAGCATTGACAGTTTCGAAGAAACTTCGGCACGCAGCGGCGCACCATGTTTGCCCCGGCGCCACTTCCATGCTCACAATTCTGGTGAAAACTAACCGGAATCAAACCTGTTTCATCATTTCTTGCAGTTTCAGGCAATAAAACAGGGAAAGTGCATCTGTTTGCATCAGCTGGCTTGGCAGTAGCAGTGTTCAGCAGAAACGCAGAACTCTGGTTTTCATCCCTACACACTGCAAGACTTATATAAGTGTTATGACCTGATGCCGTCAAGATTGCAGGAAAGCAAGGTAGACTCAGCGCGGAAACGGCAGATGGACTTGTGGTTGCTTTCCCTCCGTCAAGGAATGCAACCAAGCCTGGCTTCCTACGTGTCATTCTCCCTGGTATGGATTTCATGTTTACTTCCCGATGAAACTGGTAGCGACAGTTGCTGGACGCCTGAAAGAATTGTTCCCACTGAACCAAATAGATCAACAAGTCACTAAGGATGACGATGCGTCAGCCTACGACCAGCCGGGCCGGATGGCCACTGTTTACAAAAGAAGGGGGCCACCAGCCATCTAAAGAAGCCCTTACTGCCATACTACCAAGGACGGAGTCAGATTAGTTTTCACTCAGAGACATGTGCTCCAAACCCCCACGTGTTAAAAAGAAGGAGTGCTGTGCGATCCGGTTGAGTGTCTTGTGAAGATTCGCAAGCAACTGAAGCAACAAATTTCCTTTACCCTTTCGTTTGGACGCAACATTACTTGGAATCGCTGACTCCAGTATTGATCTACACCGCCCGTGCAAGATAAGATTTTGTTACGCAGACGTAGCGTGCAAGACACGTAGGTGTTATGTTACACTCAGTCATGTGTGAGCACGTACATGAACGTTAATACCCCTCCCTATCTCACCCCCCCATACTCCTGACGTAGTGTGCGAGAGACGTAGATTTTATGTTAGAGCCAATCATGTGTGAACGTGTGTATACACGAACGGTAAAACTCCTCCCCAGCCCGCCTCACTCCTTACCTTTGACGTAGCGTGCCAGATGTCACGTTAAAGTCAATCATTCAATCATGTGTGAACATGTACATGAACGTTGATACCCCCTCCCTATCTCACTCCCCCATACTTCTGACGCAATGTGCGAGAGACGTAGATGTTACGTTAAAGTCAATCATGTGTGAACATGTATATATATACATATATATATACATATATATATATATACATATATATATATATATACATATATATATACATATATATACATATATATACATATATATATATATACATATATACATATACATATATATATATATACATATATATATATATACACGAACGGTAAAACCCCTCCCTACCCCACCCCACCCTCACCCCATACCCGTGACGTAGCATGCAAAAAACGTAGATGTTGCATTAAAGCCAATCATGTGTGAATATGCACATGCACGTAAGAACCCCCCCACCCCACCCCACCCCAAACCCACTTTATGGGACGGTAAAAGATCCGTCTGCAAAAACATGTTTTTCGCTGTAGCCTTGTGCGACATGCACGAAACTGTGGTGCCATTCAATTTTGATCCGTGTTTCAAAAAAACAATCCTGGAGAACCATAACCGGGCCATAACCATTCAAGATAAAAAACAAAATTGAAAACAACATGATGTCACTTGGTTGCAATTCAAACATGTCGTGACGCACAACTGGAACGTGGTTTTGACCATCTTCTCCGGAGGATCATCCACCATGAGTTCCATCCGTGACTCGTCTGGTCAATTTGTAGACCTTGACACCACATACTTCACCAGCACCAAGAGGAAAACCATCAGTAATGGAAACATAGGAGACCGTGTACACATAAAGAACCATGTAAAGCTCACCACCGCATGAAGTTCATGGCACCCTTGAAGATTGGTCATCATGACGGCCATAATTGCGCGCACCATGGTCTGCATTGCCTTTGTCTCCTTGTTGCAGGCACCGTCCACGTTGTAGGGGTCGTGCCAGAAGGAAAACGCAAACCCATTTTTTTTTTCATAAAATAGTTTCTACGCTCACAACTGAACATTTTGGTGTTCAAACCCGTGACATTTTCACGGCAAATATATTGAGATGCGGGAACAGTGTTATTCTGAACGGATTTTTCTGCCCCGGCCATTCCCATATCCTTTGCGTCTGCTGGTACGATTTGTGAACAAAACATCGTTCAACGTTGCCAGCGCATATCGGAACCAACACAATTTGGATAATGTTTCGTCGATTTGAATGAACATGTACAAGGTCAATGTGATTCATTGTGCGATTTTTGCATTTTGTGCGGTTGGACCAAACATGTGAAAAAACGGAACTATTACAAACATATGGTTTGTCGGTAAACACATGATCTTTGTGGTTTGTTCGAACCTGGGTAAATTTGAGTTTTGATTTTGAATCCAATAAACCCTGAACAGTTCCGGCTTAGGGCACTTGAATTTGGAGCAACCTGTTGGATGCTGGTTCAACATGTTTTTTTTTGTTCTTGCAATGTTTGGCTCAACAGTTTCCAATGTTTCACTGCCGGGACATCACTTCAAATGTCTGCTGATATTGAGTTTGCGATCTCAGAGAAACACCGACCCACTGAATTGTCGTGGCATGAAAAAGGACGTTCCAGGAGAATCCTGCAAAACGCATGTGCGTTGCAATTTTTCTTCCATGGGATTGACTAGCTGTTGGAGAAAACTTGGGTTGCTATTGGGATTGTTGATTTTGAGTATTTTCGTTGTATAGTTCTCAAACCAAATTGAAAACCCAATTCAATCAGTATTAGCAGTATTTTTGGTTCCAAAGCGACCAAACATGCTGATTCGCGTTTCATATTCAAAAAACACAGTAAAAACAAAAAATATCATATATATACATGTATCATAATTATCGTATAATTATCATATATATATATATGTATTATGCCATAACACATTAATATATACATACCAGGAGGTTCTAAGTGCCCTCCAATTAAGGACACATAGCCAAAAAATCAATCAATGACACTTAGATTCTAAGGTCTGAATCTTCGCAAAATGCATGGAAATGCACAGGTTGGCCACTATTTGCACCTTTCCGTCTCAGCCCCTTCAAACATATTGAGGGCCCTAACAGTGCAAAACACGCCCCGAGGGCGCGTGTCATTGCGTGTCATTTGCGTGTCATTGGTCGTCACAGGTGCCCTTGAATAAGAGACACTTAGGCTAAGTCCTTTCTTTTTGGAGGGGACTTAGTGCGTGTCGCTCTATTTTTCATGCTGGTCAGTGCGTGTCATTCGCGTGTCAAAAAATGCAATTCCCGAGGATTTTCCATTGTTTTCCTTTGTGTAGCTAGTCCCTGAGAAATTGGTCTAAAGTCTTGATCAGAGCTCGTGGAAGGGTAAGTCAGCCATGTGTGCATGTTTTGACTTGACGATCTATTGGGATTGCTAAGTGTCCTCCATTGAGCGTACCTTACAGACCACACGATCAAAAAATGATTCGTGGCATACTGCGTTGATTTACATGCGTTGGAATATGTTGCACAATTTTCAATTTGTTTTTCTGGGGATCAAATCCCAATCATTGTGGCGAAACAGAAACGCTGATGCGATGTTTGAAGTTGCTGAATCATCGAAAATCATACCCTCTGGTTATTTAACGTAGCCATGGAAAATCCCCGATAAGTGGAGGTTTCTAGCTGGGAAAATCATCCAAAATTAGCCATTTTCCATGGCTACGTTAAATAACCAGATGGTATATCACATATCAATGATCAGATATCAGATATTCGATATCAGCACATACCACACAGGGGTCTTTTCCAAACACTGGCGGGATACACGATTTTCCAGCAATGAAACAGAAACATCAGCGGGAAATTCGAGGTTTCGACATGGTTCAAAAAAAACATCCTTACCCTTTGGTAAACTAATAGTTTGTTATGGAAAATCACCATTCTTCATGGGAAAATCCATTATAAATCACCATTTTCAATGGCTATGCTAGTTTACCAGAGGGAACCATGTGAAATCTCAGGGATGTGATGCGGAGACTTTGCGTCCAGTTTTGGCCAAGGTCCTGGCCCGAGAGGGCGGAGCTGGAGAGATGGTTGATGAACACTGTGAAGGCCGCCTGTTTTTTCAGTTGAAAATAACAACAACTGAAAAACCCAGAGGATTTTTTTTGGTTTTCGAAACATGAATTTCGGTCTGTTTTTTTTCTCGGATTTTTAAGACCAATATTCAGCATGAAATATGGCCCCTTTCATGGAAAATATACCGGTATACTTTATCTTCAGACCCTAAAGTTGCCGGGCGCCGTTGACTTGCATGTTTCAATGGACATGTGGCACATTTTGTTGTATTCCAGTGTCCAGGACCCAGACCCAGGAGCTCTATTTCTCAGGCAGGTGCTTCAGACGGGGCTCCCAGCGAAACGAAAGAAGGGGGTTGCTTTGTTGCTTTGGTGCACTTTTGCTTCAAATTCTCTAAAATTCAATTTGTTTGGAACATCCAAAATTGTTTGAACCACTTCATCGTACCCAAAGTGTTTTTTTTGGAAACCAATAGCAAACAATTGGGCACTGCGGGATCGAAAATGGGTGGGACGTGAACCGTGAGGAGTGCTGTGCACTGAGGATGAACCCTGCCTATGGAGGCTACCTACAAACAGACAAGGATGGCAACTGCCACCATCGGGCAGCGTTCCAACCTGTCCGGGGCTGGAAATCAAAGGTGGCTGGCATCATCTGCAGTTTCGTAGGAAGAACATCACAAATGAGGGATTTTCCATTTCTATTTGCATTCCATTTCCAAAATGGTGATTTTCCAGTGAAGCATGTTTCAATGTCCGAGGGTATCATAAGCTACGCTTAATGTATCGATGTTGTTTTTTGTTTGCACCTGGGTGGGTGTAACCAGCTGAGGATTCGGGAAATATTCCGAGACCAGCAATCTTCCCATTTTTTCCAACAAAATCCACCAACATCCCACTGGTTCAAACTTCATTTTTCTCATGGATGGCAATGTTGGGATATTTCTTCGGTTCCACCAGTTTTCTCAGAAAAATGGCGCTGATGTTCACAATTCGCAACTCCAACTCAGGATTTTTTGTGGTACAAATGGACCAAGAAATGTTTTGGCTTTATCTCACACCTGGGGATAACACAATAAAAATGGCGATTGGAACAGTAAAGAAATGGAGAAAAACAGCTTATTGAAACCATGGGATTTTGATGGAGTTTTCCTATCGATTTTGCATTTGAATCAGGTGTTTCACAATTTTGGCGCCGCTTCATCTCGCGATGTTTTGGTCTAATGTGGCTGTGAGTCAAGATGGTTTTTTTCATGGCATGTATTAATAAAACCATTTGTGGTCAACGGGACGTATTCATGGGATGTATAGAAAAAATGCAAACTGGGGATTCAAAAACACTGCAAAGCTGCAAAACTCATAGAGACGTCATCGTGTTCTGCGACTCCATATGGATCTTCCGGTTTTGCCCGTGCCCGGGAGGGCACAAAACTTAGCAACTGACGAAATCAGCAACTCTGCATGTAAAGCAATGTCATAAACCAGCTGTATGGATTGATTTTTGGAATCCCAGCCATAAAGATCGTGAGTCATTCAGGATGACAAATCATTTGCTGCTTAATAAGATATCTAACATGATCAGCGTCAAGGTGCATCATTTTGATTCATTTTGTATTCACCAGCCACCAACGGATCCTGGCATGGATCCTGGCACCATGGAGGCATGGTCTTCTCGGAAGTTAAGTGGGAAGACTTCCCAAAACTTGTGGATGGGTTTGTTTGAAAATAAGGGCACCTCTAAATCCATTGGTTAATCATTATTATCCCCGTTAAATGGACATTTTATGGGTATACCCTATTTGTTAGCGTACCAAGGTTGGTTCAACTTTAAATTGTATCCATGTTCGTATTCAAAGTTCCACATTTCTGTCAATTTTACCACCTTTTTTCAACACTTGCAACTTCTCCCACGTTTTATTTTCCAATTAATTTTCCGGGATTTCCCAACATGCCCAAGACTTTGTTCAACATTTCCCATCAATTGCCCAATTTTTTCCCAACTTTTCCCCAGACTTTCTCCCTTTGTTTGGACGTCCGGGCCCAGCGTGTGCAGTCCGCCTGCGCCCCGTGCGCTGTGCTTCTGGCAGCTGGCCGTGGCTCGCGGCTGGTGCCCTACACGGATGCCTTGCCGACGGCGAGGGATGGGAGATGATGTGTTGATGTTGAAAAATGGTGAGGTTAACCATCAAAAATGGTGATTTTCCATGGGATTTCATGGTTCAAGAATGGGTTAATAATGGTTAATAATGGGATGATATGGGATTTATTCTCTGTCAAACTAACAGTTTGCTATGGAAATCACCATTTTGCTCGGGAAAATCCACTATTTCTATGGCCATTTTCAAAAGCTATGTTAGTTTACCAGAGGGTATGTATAGTAGATATCTTTATGTCAATGGGATGGAGGTGGCAGGCCATGTAACATATCGTGTAACATAACGCCTTGTACACCTGCAATTCAAAGGACTTGACCGCCACACGACAATGTGGCTCAAGCCGCCACACAAAGGTCAAAAG
>BGPT01004312.1:1591-12973 GCA_003297045.1 Symbiodinium sp. clade C Y103
TGCAAAAGGCTACATCACTAATCCCAATCGCAGGCAGTTAGCTCTTTGCAGTGCATTTGACGGTTCTGGCATTCTGGGTAGCTTTCGTTTGCAGTAGTTTTTGTTTGCAGAGAAGCTCTTGAGCTTTTGTTTGCAGAGTAGTTTTCGTTTGCAGTCGCTTGGGTTCAAGTACTCATTGATTTTTTGTGTTTCTAGCCAAATATCATGGCGATTGTGACGAGTCATCGCTGCTGGCGTTGGGTAGCTGCAAGACCCGGCAAATGGGAGGCCGGGGAGATGAAGACTGTGTCTTTTGCATCTTGGTTCTATTTTGCCGTGCAGGTCGGTTCCGTGCCGTGGAACTTGAAGTACGTTGATCTGTTCGACGACTTCCTCACCGAGCTCCCTGAACCCCGCGCTCGACCCTTAAGCACTCAAGCTGTGCGGGTTGTGTACTTGTTTGTGTCATATTTCACTGTTTGGATGGTAGGTGCATTACTGGCACCATCACGATGGGTACGAAGAGCACCATTTGCAGTATGAAGATCTTAGAGAAGGCACGACTCCGCAACAATGTTATTTAAAGTTGTTTAAGAACGTTTCATGAGCTTTTGCTATGGCAGGCGTACCCTCTTACTATCACGGATGCCCGCTTCATTGTGTTATGGGCATTCTGCAGCATGGGCTGCTCCCTTCATCCGTGCGCTACTTACTTAGTCTACTTAGATTTTCGTGCTTGAGATGTTTTGTGTTGCAGTAATGAGACCGTGTTGATGAAGGACCGAAAGTTGCACGAGTTTTGGGAGTCCGGAATCTATGTGACTCCCGAACTCTCGACGGCATTGTGGTATGCTACGCCCACGAGGCACGAACAACATAAAAATCTCATAGCTCAGCACGTTGTCTTGTCAATTTTCAAGGCTGTGTGCACCTCCGTCTGATGGCTACCCGCCCTTCTGCCAAGCGATCTTTGTTCTGCAGCCACGTGAAAGAGGCCTGAAAGTTGTTACCATTAGCTGTCGGGGTTTGACTCTCATCCCTTTTTTGACAGGTGGACGTTTGGCTCGACCGATGAGAACACGCGAGAAGGGCGGGCGGCAAATGGTCTTTGGGGATCCACAAGATTTGATGATTCGAGGCGCATCTATTGCTGTCTATCATCAACATCATGCGGCTTATCATTCTCTGCTGTGCTCGTCAGGCCTGATTCTGTTTCGGGGACGACCTTTGGCAGATCGCAGCGGAGTTCTACACATTTCGAGTCACGAGGACGGCGTACCTGCTGTTTTCCTTGCTTTCATTCTTGTTAATTTCTTTTTGACAAGTGACAGGAGATGCTTGCCTACCAGCCAGAAGGCTACGTGGCGTTCCGTTTCATGACGGAAACGTGCGGCAGCTTGTCTAAATAGATACATACAGATACCATTCTTTTCCAAGCGTCATGAGCTGTTTGCTTGAAGGTTTCCGTGCTACGCAGCCATCCTGAGCGCTCATACCAAGTCCCCCGCATGTTTTTGTGTGCAAAAAAAAATCTAGCTCCGCCGCATTGCTGAGACCGCTTTGTCGTTGGATTTGTTCGGATCTCTTGAATCTCTCCGGATCTTTTAACGTTCAACGATGATGCAAATGGAATCCTTATCTGCCGGTTTGGCTTGAAGCCCAACCAATCGTGAGTGTTGTAGTGTCGTATTTCGTTTGGGGCGGGCGCGCATGATGGCAGAAGCCCAGTCGCCACCAGAGGCTTGCTGATGAGACTCACGGAAATTCATGGAGTGCATGTCACAACTTGAACGCGCATCAGGTGGAAATCTTATCTTTCGTCCCGCCCAGCATGCCCCACGTGGAGGCCGGGTTGTCAGTCGTGTGTAGGGTTTTGCATTTCATTGGGTTACTATGCCTTGAGACCTCTAGCGTGATGGTCGTGATCAACAAGCAGTACAAAAAGTACGTCTTCCCTTCTGAATTTTGGGAGAAACTGTCGGCATGCCAGTCTGCGACTTATAAACAATGCAGAGCGATGCCGTGATCGTTTGGTGCCAAGTGTCTGTTCAGGCAGGGCTGCGTCATTGCAAAGCTCAACGAGTGCGTGATCAACGGGAAGGCTGGAACTAAAAAAAAGATGCCCCTTTAAAAAACATACTTGATGTCAGGAGCCTGTGGTGGAGTTGTGTGAGTGCTCTATGCCTGTCTCACTGCAAGACCATTACGAGCGCGTGGACAATGTGCCCAGCATTGATCTGGACAGTTTGGACTAGATGTACTACTAGACATATTGGGTGCCAAGTTCAAAAAAGATTCAGTCTCGTTCGGGCGCACTAAACAGCCTAATCAGTATCATTTTTGATCATGGAACCGATCTCGGAGGAAGAAGCATATCGCATCATCGTTTTTTCGGTGGCAGAGACGAAGTCGTGCTGCGCCACCATGTGATTTCATTGCTTGGCAGCAAATCGGCCTGAGCCGTTTCTACCCCAGCAGCAATCCGGCCTGAGCCATTAAAAAAATGCACGTTTCTGCCCGCTAATGCACGTTGGCTCTCTGCAACAATTTATTGTTTTTTTTCGTAGATTGCCAACATGGTCACTCAAAGCAAGCTTACATGTGCATTTGGCTCTTGAGCTCTTGACGCTTCGGTTAGCTTGTTTCTAGTTTGTTTGCTTTGTAGAGTTGTAGCAGTCGTAGGGATGGCCGCTGAGTCGCTGCACCCCGTTCAGGTTGGGCCATGTTGAATGGCGTGATGCTTTCCATGTGTTTCTGTGGCTTGTGCAGGTTGCCTCCCGCGACCATGTCGCTGAGCTGCTGATGCTCATCAATGTGGTGAAGACCGCTAATCGCGAGGAGAGTCTGGCAGAGCAAGCGGCGGTCTTGCTCAGTCTGCCCGACAAGTTGAACGAGCTCACTGAGAAGCTGTGCCACAAGCTGGAGTTGCTTCAGCTTCCGCCGTTGCCTCCCATGCCATTGGCAATGCCGCCCTGGTTTGTTCCGACTCCAAAAAACCCGCAAGCATACGTTGTGTGCCACATGCTTGGCTTGTCAGGTGACTCTCAAGGCCACTTCTATGCCAAGAAGGGCTGTCCTTGGCTTGATGTGGTGCCCTTTGGTGTGATTTGTCACCAGAAGCACATCTGCAGTTTTTCGCTGATGCTAGGGGATGAGATCATTTTCCCACAGCCCCGTCTGAACAAGATCGTGCCGGAAGGTCTTTGTGATGTGATGGAGCTCCAGCTGGTGTCCCATGCCAATGTCGCCTTCACCACGGTCAAGATGATGATCAGCAAGGGGACGCCTTGCATCACGGGGTACAATCCACAGAAAGGAACCGTGCCATTATATCATTTCTGTGAGCTCCAGACCCTCTTGCTGCACGAGGATGACAACATGGTGCTCAAGAACCTGAACTTCTGCCGTCCCGAAGGCCCCCAAGCCCAAAATCTTTTGGCTTGCTTCCACCGTATGATGAGCACGCGCGTGGGGAAGAGAAAGCTGGCAGAATTCCGACGCGACCATACGTCGCGCACCTACATCTTGCACCTGATGGTCTCGTCTGATGGCCAAGAGATGTGCTTGCGGGCCAAGAACGTCTATAACGACATCTACGTCACCGTTCCGGTCATCGAGGGCAATGGGAGCAATCCATGGGACAAGAAGTCGTACCAAGAGATCTGTGCAGCTATGGCAACGGCCTCCATCTAAAAAGCTTGGTAGTTGATCTCGGCTTTTTTTGAATGTGCGTAGTTTGGATGAAGAAGCAAAAGTGTGGCCTGGCTTGGAAAAAAAAGACGCTGTGCTCTCTGCTTTCGCCGTGCTTGTCGTCTGCCATATACCGGTTTGCATACTTGCGTTTGAATGCTTGGTTGTTGAAACTTTGACATGATGCAGTTCATGTAGTGGTTTCGGCTTCATAGCTTCAGTAATTTTTGGATAGGTTTGTTAGACATGGAGCACCTTACCCCACATGAGCGCGATCGGCTGAAAGGCTGGATCGTGTCTGGCATTGTACCGCTTCAAGACTTGAAGTTGCGTGACCGCGACTGTCGCAAGTGGGTAGAGATTTTGACCAGCCAACTCCAGCATTTGCCCCACGGCAAACCCTTGGTGATCCACTTGGAGTACAACCGCTTGTCAGAGATGGGGGTTCTGGCTTTGCTCAAGCCCTTTGCAGATCAGAAAGTCATTGCTTTGCACTGCCACCACAACCAGGTTCGTTGCTTGAGACCTTTGCAAGAATGGTTTTGCAATCAGATGAAGACGTTGAACGAACTGCACTTGAGCCACAATTTGCTGTGCACCCCGGAGATCTTGGATTTGCTGCAGATAGATCCTGTGCACTCAAGATGCAATCTGCACATGGCTTCGCGTTGAACAAAACTTTGTCAATGTGGAGATGTTGCTGTGGTTGTGGCAAAACTCGGACGTGAAACATCGACGGGCTGTGCAAACGTATGAGACGGGGTGTCACCCTCAGCACTGTGTATGCTGCGGCAATGCCGCGCCACGCTTGCACATGAAGTTTTTGAGCGTGCAGAAAGCTCACTGGGCAATGGCCGAATGAAAGCTAGCAGTCGTGTCCATCCCGCAAGAAAAGTCGTGTCGATGCCGCTTGGACTGCTGTTTATAGGCCCTTGCTTGGCTTCTTGCATGGTTTCTTGTTTGGTCTGCCGCTTGATATACCGTTTGATCTCCTGCAGTTTTCGGCTCTTTCAGCATCACGAGGTAGTAGCCACAAACATGAGCAGTCTATGAGCAGTATATGATCAATATGTGTGCACACATGAGCATGCTCTAGTGTATTGAAACCATGCCGGCAAGCGATGCATTGGCGTTTGCCAAAGAGCTGCGCCGGCAAGAGTTCGACATCAAACGGGCGTGGGACGAGGCAGACGAGCTCGTGTCTTTCCAAGTCTGTCTTTGAATTCCTTGAAAGCATTTTTGTGAGACAGCGTGTTATGTGCAGGTGATTGCGCGCTTCTCTGCATGCGAAGGAGGTCATACTCTCTGTGCCATTTTCCAAGAGTGGCAGGCTGGGTCAGCACGTTGAACGGCACCGGCTGACTGTTGTTGATATCATGATCGGAGGCAAACATCACCCGATCGAAAGCGAAGAAAAGAAAGTTTGAAGAAGCAAAATACGTCCATTTCTGTGATTGTGTGCAGTTACTCCGAGCACGCTTTTATGCATGCCCATGACGATACTCAGGCCAAACTCCAGAGGTTGGAAGCGTTGACTTGGGAAGAAGCAGAAGAAGAAGCCCGCCTCTCTTGCTTTGAAGATGAAGTCTCACAGTCGAGTGAGGGTTGTGCGTGTGCAAGGTCGATGGCGATGCTTCGAGGGCGTCTGAGTGAGTAGCGGCTTTAGTATCTTTGGATTTTTTGCTCCGGTAAAAAAGACGGTGCACCGTTCATAGCTTTTTTTTTGTGGGGATAAATGCAGCAAGGTGAGGTTTTTTGGTCGCATGATGCTCTTGCAGTCCATGGTCCAAAGGGTTGAGATAGGGATACACACAGCGATGTCTTGGCGTTGCCGCAGTAAGAGTCGCAGTCGTTCACACTCCACCCTACCAGAAGTTGTGGTCACGTAGCCAAGATGAAGTCAAGTTTTTGACGGTTGAAAGGGCCAAGCTTCGAGCAGAGGTGAGGCACCTGCGTCGCGCAAAGAGTCAAGAGCGCAAGAAGCGCTTGCGCGCAGAGTGTAGCGAAGATGCAATGAAGCTGGCAAGAACCGATGATCGGAGAAAGATGGCCGTGATGGCAGGGTTTGTGGATGCATACTCATCGCGCGTCACCGACATATGGGCCGAAACCACTGATGCTTTGAAAGATGTAGAGAGTGCGCTCAAAGCCCGCCAAGAATGTGAGAAGTGCTTGGTGCAGAACTACACGACAAAGATCATGGCGCATCCAAAAGTCACAAGCTACGTGTGCAACTTTTGTACAGGCATGTGTGCACCAGGCAAAGTGACAAAAACATATTCGGTGGATGAGCCTGATGATTTGCCGGACGGCAAGAAGGTCGTGATCTGTTTCCCATGCGGACACCTTCAACATTGGAGTTGCCATAAAAACTACATGCAGCATCACCCACAAAGCGATCGTTGTGTGGCTTGCCGCAATGTAGTCATCAGCCCGTGTTTGAGTGAGAAGCTGAATGCTTTGGGTTTTGCTTTGGACAAGTTGACGGCGAAGCCCCAAGTGTCCTCTTGAGGTCTTGTGAATTCTTTTTATGAGAGACTTCCAGACTTCTTTGGATGTTTTGATGCAAATTTGAAAAAACGCGCGAAAGAGCTAGGTGATGATGTGTGTCTGTCTGTCTCTCAACTTCAAAATGTATATGTTTGTCGAGAAAGTTTTAAGCCTCTGTATTCTTCCGTTTTTTTTGCAGCTCGTAGTCAAGCAGTTAGATATCTTAGTCCGTTTCTTTAGCAATATCTTCAGCAATGCCTCCTCGTGTGTTGCCCCCTGATGTCTTAGCAAAGATGCATCCCGTCGAGGCGCGGGAAAGAAGATGTAGCATTTATTTGCAAATCACGTTCATATTGCTTTGTTGTTGCTCAGGTCGCATCGTACCAGCACGTTGAGGAGCTGCGCAAGGTCATCGACGACTTGAAGAAAGCCAAGCTGGAGGAGTCCTTGGAGGAACAGGCGGCAACATTGCTCAGTTTGCCAGAGAGGATGAATTTGTGTCACAAGCTCCAGACCCTCAAGCTCCCGCCTTTACCCCCAGTGTTGCCGCCTGCTTCAAGCTCGGTGTTCGTGCCAACACCACACAACCTGAAGGTCCACGTCTTGTGCAACTTGATTAGCTTGTCGGGCAAAGGCATGGGGCAGTTCTATGCCAAGAAGGGTTGTCCTTGGCTTGATGCCGTGCCTTTTGGCGTGCTTTGTTGCCAGAAGCATGTCACAAACTTTTCGCTGATGCAAGGCCCAGAGATTGTGTTCCCTCTGCCCCGCCTGAATGGCATCGTGCCTGAAAGCACCGGACCTTTGGACTTGCAAGTCGCATTGCACGAGGACCTTGGTGTCCCTTTCAGTGTGAAGATGATGATCAGCAAAGGGGGCCCTCGCGTCCACGGCTATACCCCCCCGATGGGCACAGTGCCATTGTACAACTTTTGTGAGTTGGAGACGTTGCTCTTGCATGAGGTGGACGACAAGGCTCTGAAGGACTTGGAGCTTCGGAACCCTGAAGGCCCCTTGGCAAAAAGGCTGCTGGGATGCTTCTTGCGCTTGATCCGCAGCAAGGTAGGCAAACGCAAGTTGGGCGAGTTCCGCGACGATGCCACCACCCGCACCTACATCCTCCACATGCTGATCGCGACCGATGAGGATGGCATGACTTCCATGTCCTTGCGGGCCAAGAGCGTGTACAACAATATGTACACCGTCGTTCCTGTGATCGAAGGCGACAAGGCCTATCCCTGGGACAAAAGGACGTACGAAGAGATCTGCAAGGCTATCATGAGAACGACCCCCTGAGCTGGAGCCATGTAGATATTTTTCGAGGCTTCGCCAAATAGCAGCCTTGGTGTTTTTTGTACAAGCTTTAGAGGCAATTTATGCGAGCTACGCGATCTACGTGAGTTTGCATGGGCGTGACCCATAAAACGCAGAATCCAAGAAAAACAAGGGTGCTTGCATCTGAAAATTCGAGACCTAAGACATCATATTTCCATGTGATGTTGACTTGTATGGCTTTCTTTCAGTCAACTTTTTGAGATCAAATATTACTGTGCTCCACTTTTGTTTGTAGAGTCTCTCGAGCCATGGAGCGCGAACTGATGGAATGGGCCGAGTTTCTTCATCTTTCTATGGGCGTGACATTGGAGATGCCGCCTCCTTTGAACGTGACAAGATTGCGCTTCTTCTCTTTGCCCACCAATCAGCTTCTGGCAAGCTTTGAAGTGCAACTTCCATGGACCTTCGATGTGGAATGGAAACGGGAGCGTGCGGGCGGATGTTTGGCAAGGTTGGCAGGGCTGACGGTGGCGGGCATCAGTTCTTCCACTGTCAGTGAGAAGTGCATGATCCCGCTCGCTTCTTTGGCTTTGAATGTTTCACATGGACATTGTGATCGAGATGCAATCGACATCTTCGTGCTTCGCCACGTAAGGGCGGTCTTGCCATCGCACGCATGCCCTCTCATGACTTTGCCTTGAATGGTGACTTGGCAGCACAACAGAGTGAGTTTTTTAACCTTTGAAGATCAAGTCAGCGCATGCTAGACGGTTGCCTGCATTCCCTGTTTTGAGGCTTTCGGTATTGAGCTTCATGAGTTTTTTTGTCATTGAGAGGGTGGCATCTTGTGGGTATCGTTTGTCGAAGACCGTGTTTAATTCCTGAGGTGTCATGGCATTGTATTTGACGAAGTGCGCTTGAGGCGTGCAGTTGTTCGACAGCAAGCGTGTGGAGAGATCGACTCTTGATTGTTATGCATAAACAACCCTTGCATGCCTTCGTCGTCTGCGTGGCCATGTAGCACTATCGAGTGGCCGTGTACTTGCGATAGCGTAAGATTTGGAATATGGAAGCTGCAGCGAATCTTGCCATCTTTATTGGATACCACGTTGTTGCACAGGTCCCCGGCATGGCCTTCGGCGCTGCCTTGCCCGTGGCGATGCCCGTGGGGAGCCCAGTGTCCTTTCAGATCATGGCATGACGTGGGGGGTCGGTCATCCCCAAATGTTCCTTGGTGGACGTGCAACCCGTAAGAACGCATAGGATTCAACCCAGAAATGTCGACATCGACATTGATCCCATAGTTGTCTTGTCCCGGTTTTACTTTGATCGTGCCTTGAGGTCTACTTGTGAGCCCACGAGACGAACCGAAATCGGCCGTGAGCATTCGTGTGAAAAAACGTGCTGACAGCTTCTTTGTTACTTCGTCTCTTTTGTTTTGTTTCGAAGCATCGAGCATGTGCACATTTGCTCAGCTTTTGGTTCTTGAAAGTTGTTTTTGGCTCAGCTTTTGGTTTTTGAAGCATCTGGGACCGTTTCGATGTCCAGCCATCAGTGTTGGCGTTGGAACGCAGACAAACCTGGCCGCTGGGAGGCCGGAGCCCTTGCACGACCTTGTGTTCTTTTATGTTTGGTATTGCGGTAAAACATGCTGATCAGGTGGGGCCCGTGCCATGGAACCTCGACCATCCTGACTTCTTTGATGATTTTTTAATGGACCTTCCCGAACCACGTGCTGGATCCTCAGCATTCATGTTGTCATGATGTTAAGCTTTGTGTATGGTTTTCATGTGCGCTCTGTGGTCAGGTTCACACTTGGGAACGCCGTGACTTTTACGAGGAGCATTATCTTTGCTATGAGCACCTTGAGCCAGGCGCCATGGGAGCTTTCTTGGATAGCAACAGAATAGCAACACAATCGTGCCAGGTTTGCCGACCTACTATCATGGATGCCCGTTGCACTGCATCACGGGGATCTTGCGTCACGGCTTGCTGCCATCCAACGCACCCGACTCAATTTTTTTGCTTTGAATGATGTTGCTGTTTATGCTAATTCAAGCTTGGCTCTCATTCAGGACTGCAGCCGCCATGAGTTTTGGCGGGCCGGAATATACGTGACTCCGTCACTCGGAACGGCGACGGGGTATGCCACGCCGACCAGGTTCTTTTGGCAGCAATGCGTGTTATGCATGCTAGTATTGTCTCTGTCTTGCTTTTGAAGGTTGGGCCCGGTGCCAATGGCTGGCTATCCACCATACTGCCAAGCGGTGTTTGTGGTTCAGCCACGCGTTCGAGGCAGGCAGCAGTTTTTTCCATGTTATTGTGGTGGTGTCTTGGCAAGTTTTTTTTGGCGTGAGCAGTGGCGTGAGCAGAGACAGTGTCACAGGAGATTTTGTCGCTCAACCCGGCAAGATCCGGCACAAAGGGGGCGACCAGTACATCTTTGATCACACGGACGACTTGTGCATCAAAGGTGCACTGCCATTGGTCACGGCGACCGTGAACGCACTTTGCATTTTGTCAGGCTTGCTCTTGTACCGCGGACGGCAGCTGGCGGATCGGAGCGGCGTCTTGCACATCAAAAACTACCAGGCCATAAACCAAGCAAGCTGTTGCTTTTAGGTCTTTTGATCTTTTTTTGATGTTTTTTGATGCAGGACCTTGTCACTCTCTACCCGCCGGACTATGCCAGCTTCCGCTTTGCCGTGGAGAGCCGTGGTAGCTTGGACGCCAAAGAAAGAGTTTGCAGAGCCCGTCTGCATGTCTGTGCCTCTTATGTCCAAGGCCTGGGCAGCGTGCAGCAGAAGCTTTTTGTGTGAGAGCCTTGTTCGTGAATGAAAAAAAATGCGTCCCATGATGCCTACCATGTAGCCTTTAGAGAGCTTGTAGTGAGCCTTCAGTGAGCCTTTTGTGAGCCTTCTGTGAGCCTTCTGTGAGTCTTTGGTGAGCCTTCAGTCTGCGAGTGGGTTCTCCGTTGAAGCGCGTTGGGCTCAAAGCAATTCACAGCTTTGCAAACTCTGCTTCCCATCAATGGCTGCTGATTCTCCCGTACTTCCCTTGGCTGACAGCAGCGATGAAGAGCATGACCTGTGCGATGACATCATCATGAGAACTACAGAGATGCACAACACAAAGATTGCACGGTCGCTCTTTGGAGTCCCCCGCCGAAAGTCTCACTATTCGAGTCTATATAAGACTTTACTGTTCTTGAGGGTCAAAATAAGCAAGATGCAAGAGATGCAGATGTTACAGATATTGCAAAGATTTCAAAGATTTCAGAGATCTCAGAGAAGGCAAGAAGATTGTACTCAGTGTGTGGTCCATGTTTGTTTTGCAAAAGGCTACATCACTAATCCCAATCGCAGGCAGTTAGCTCTTTGCAGTGCATTTGACGGTTCTGGCATTCTGGGTAGCTTTCGTTTGCAGTAGTTNTGCAAAAGGCTACATCACTAATCCCAATCGCAGGCAGTTAGCTCTTTGCAGTGCATTTGACGGTTCTGGCATTCTGGGTAGCTTTCGTTTGCAGTAGTTCCCGAGAGCGTCTGCGAAGGGTTTTTCGTAAAAAGAGATCTGCATTATTACATTCTCATATCTTCACATCTGCACATCTTACATTTTCATATCTNCGAAGGGTTTTTCGTAAAAAGAGATCTGCATTATTACATTCTCATATCTTCACATCTGCACATCTTACATTTTCATATCTTCACATCTGCATATCTTACTTACATCTTCATATCTTCACATCTGCACATCTTTTACAACATCTTCATTTCTTCACATCTGCATATCTTCACATCTGATATCTTCACATCTGCACATCTTACATCTTCATACTTCACATCTTCATACCTTCACATCTGCACATCTTACATCTGCACATCTTACATCTTCATATCTTCACATCTGCATATCTTCACATCTTCATATCTTCACATCTGCATACTTTTC
>BGPT01004319.1:0-12493 GCA_003297045.1 Symbiodinium sp. clade C Y103
TGACAAAGTGCGTCCAGTCTGCCAAACCTCTCACTGCTGTGCAGAAAGCCATGAAGAAATACCGTTTGGCTTTGCACCTGGATCATCGTTGTGCGTGATAAAAAAAAAACATATCCAGCCGATCATCGAGAAATTTCGTGAAAATCTGACATGGTTGAAACATGATAAATATAAATTTATATATATATAAATTTTAAATATATTTAAATTCTATGTTAAATATATTTAAAATTTATGCTAAATATATTTAAATTCTATTTTCGATATTCAAATTTTAGATATATATAGAATTTAAATATATTTAAGAATAATATAGATATATAAATTTTAAATATTGATTTAAAATTTTAGATATTTATATAAAATTTAGATAATATTTAAAATTTTATGTTAGTTGATCCTTATGGATGGCACCTGGACCCTAGGATGAACTTCGCCGTCTCTATGAAAAATTGCATGTGTTTTCTGGATGCATCACGCCCGTACTGTTTCTTGTTCTTTCGCCATTTCCTCTTATGTGTCGTTTCTACTATTTCATGTTCCGCTGCTAGTGTTTAGCTCAATCTGTCCTAGTTTCAATTTGCTCGACATGTACGTGGAACGATCCCGTTCCCGTGATGATCCTCCTTCTTCACATCGTACCCTATGTCTCGTGGATCCTCCCACCATGCCTCTCAACTACCACTACCACCGAGCTCTTCTACCAGCTCTGAGGGCCCTGCCTCAAGGGATGTCGTCATCGTGGCCGACTTTTCGGAGTTACACTACTTGGCTGATGAAAATTGGAACTTTTCGGCTATGCACCCATTGAACCACATTCCTTTGTCCCTCATGGAGGAAAAGGCTCTTTGGCAATATATACTAGGTACGTTTACTCCAACCAGGTTGACACTTACACGGTTGATCAACTTCTTTCCGGTATTGCTGAGCGAGTCGAAGAACAATGGCAGATTTCGATCAGCCCTGATGATTTAGAGCTCAGGTACGACGAAAATCAGGGATTAGAAGTGTTTCAAGTCACACCGGACCAACCTTTTTGGAATCTTCGTAATTTATTGGACGAGTATCGTCCACAGTGGCAAACTCATCAATTCAGCGCCACCACACTTTTTGGTCGGCCATTTCGTGAAGGCCTTCATCTCCATGATGGCGTCCAATTTATTTGTCATTTGAACTGCTATTTACATGATCCCAATTGTATGCTGCCGTGATCGCTTCATGCCTGACAAAAAGAACTTGTGTGGTCCTTGTTTAACTGCCTGTTTTGGTCTTCCCTTGGTTTTTGTTTGTTTTCCTTCTTCATGTCCTTTTCCACTTCTACCACGCAGTATTTATTTCTGCTCTAGTGCTGGTTCAAGATGTCTGGTTCCAAACGTGACGCTACCATGGCTCATCTTCCGTGGCCCTCCAGCTCCCGTCCTGATGCTTCTGGTTCGACATCGACCCCTCCGGCAACAGCTTTGGTCTTGCCTTCATCGTCTTCATCGACTACTACGACCCCCAATTTTCCTACAAATACTATGGATCCGACGATTTCTAGCCAGACATACGGACCGACTCCTCCTTCGGCTTCAGGGGGTCCGATTCCGACCCCATACATTCCCGATACCACGGATGGTACCCCCTACCCCATCCTCAACCAGTATTCCCAAGAACGTCGCCATCCCAAACATCAGTTGATGTTCACAGTGGTTGAATGGAATGAAGGAACACCAGCGGCCACTCGAGATTTGATGGTCACTGAAACCAATCTTGAAACTGGCCGACCGAGAGAACATCAGGTGGAATTCTTTTTCTTCAAGTTGGTGGGCGACTGGCCTATGGCCCAAAGGATGGGCAATTATTGGCGCCAACACTATGGGTTGCCTACTTATCCAGTTGACTCACCATCGCCGACTCCTCCTTCCAGTACACCAACTTTGCCAACTGATGCTCTTGACACCCCAACGGCAGTGGCTGTCCAATTGATTCGAGAGATGCGGAACTTACNCAACTTTGCCAACTGATGCTCTTGACACCCCAACGGCAGTGGCTGTCCAATTGATTCGAGAGATGCGGAACTTACCCCCAGCTGCCTCCATTGAAGAATGCCAAAATCAACTTCTCACTCTTGTTGGCACTTCCGGTATTTTCCCAAGCCTTTCCTCTGCTCAGCTGGCTACGCTCGCTGTTCAATTTCATCAATTGGCTGATGTTATTTCGATCATTGAACATAGGGATCCAGTCAACGCTACGGCTTCTCCTGGTACCGCCCATCATCTACATGGCGATGCCCCTCCTACCGACGTGGAAGAGGACCCGAACTTGTGAGAGGCCTGTCCTTCTCACCATGCTGTGACCTTCTCAGATCTTTTTTGCATGGTCGTTTCATGTGACCTAGATGCCCGCAGATCTGATCTTCCAAAAAAGCCCTGCTTNTTCTCACCATGCTGTGACCTTCTCAGATCTTTTTTGCATGGTCGTTTCATGTGACCTAGATGCCCGCAGATCTGATCTTCCAAAAAAGCCCTGCTTCGGTAGAGTGTGTGTGTGTGTGTGTAACATCTGAAAAGATGTAAAACTTCTACTCGGTTTCAGTTTTTTGCAGGGGAGTGCGGCATGATTGTGGGACCGCACTCAACGAAGCTACCACAATCATGGGATACTGGGTCTGATCAACCCAGCGTACCTGCCATCATNCGATGACTGTTGCTTATTTTGCGTTATTTTATTTCATCGATCGGATGGTGGACTACACAGTTTTCCTTTTCACAGCTCCCCTCATGTCAGGTATACTGAGGTGTGTTTTGCACGTAAAATGCACTTTAGCTACCCAATTCGGAACGATGTTTCTGTTCAAGTGTGTGAGAGTTGTGTGTGACAATGTTGTGTGTGTGAGAGTTGTGTGTGACAATGTTGTGTGTGTGAGAGTTGTGACAATGTTGTGTGTGTGTGTGAGAGTTGTGTGTGACAATGTTGTGTGTGTGTGTGAGAGTTGGGTGTGACAAGGTTGTGTGTGAGAGTGAGGAGGAGGATGCGGGAGGAGGAGGCGGGAGGCGGCGGCGAGAGGTGCAAAGCAAAAAACAAGAATCCCACACAATGTTGTGGGGAAAAAGCATGTGAATTGTTTGGAAAATGTTTTTGTTTGGAGATTTTTTCGGTTCCCTTCATGGAATTTTGTGCGAAATCTTGCAACTTCCCTGAAAGGATAGTAGCACAGGGTTCTGGTGATTTGCCCCAAAAGACCTGTGCAGAGAATTTTTGACAAGATTCCTTTCCAGATTCCAGACATGTTCCAAATTTGTTTGAATTTCCTTTGTAGGAGATTCTGTGAAATCCTTTGGTGAGTCGTTGTGCAGAGGTATTGCGCAGAGGTCTTGTGGATTTTCTGCAGGGGCCTTTGTGCAGAAATTTTGTAACGTTCCTTGGCAAGGTCCTTGTCTAGAGTTTTTGCGGGTTCCTTTGAAGGATGTTTTTAGAGGGATCTTGCGACTTCTTGGGAACGTTGCTTGTAAAGAGACCGCGCAGGTCTCTTCAAAGATTATTGCAACGATATGTTGATATGTTCCTTTCGAAGATCATTTTGTAGGGATTGAACAATTGGATTTTGCACTCCACAAACCAGCATTTCCTCACCAGTCCCTCGCCCCACAGTGTTTGGGGCCGGTAATATGTCACATGTTTTTGATTGGTGTTGTATTTATGTTTTTCTTGCATATACCATGCATATATTGTTTTGTACGTTTGTACGCTTTCATATTTTTATATATGATTTCCCAAGCACCTGCACATCCTCACAGCAAGGATGATATTCCAAAGGTGTTTGAGGGTTTCCACCATTTCAAGTGCCTTGAAGTGCGCACGTCTCACGAGATGCGATAAACCACCATTTTTCCTGCCAGCAAATTGCGCATTCTGCATGCAGGCGCCTGAACTGCGCACATGGGATCAGCCTAATGCAATTCCACGAAACCATTTCTGAATGCCGCCAAAAACCAAACAGAATTTGACCGCATTGATTGCTACTATTTGGTTTGCCATTTGTGTTGACTTTTGTTTTGTGACCACAACTTTGTGATGTTTGGGGTAGGTAGGATCAACATTGTCAAAAATTGGAACCAAATGGTCGCCATTGGAACATTTGCATGCATTGTTTTGTGCCCGCAGCATTTGAATGCATGTTTAGAATAACAGACACGATTTTGACGTTTGCAAAGTTTGCCCAACACATTTTTTTTGCGCATCTGCCATCTCCAAAATTGTTCTTGGCGCATAGCCATGCAAACGCAAATGACACACAATGGCAGTACAGCATTTCGCTGTACAAATCTGTTCCCAAAAACAAAGATGCCTAAATTCCCTACATGAAAACCTTGCCTTTGTTTGCTGCACATGTGGTATGCTTGGCAAGCGGAAGAAGGAGGTGCAGTGCACATTGTGCACACCAAAACAATGCATTTGAAGGTGACTGACTCCAAAAAATCATGTTGTATAGTTTTAGTTTTTGGATTCTTTCCATATCTATGCGTTTTTTTTGACAGGTGTTGGCTCCAAAAGCTCCCCAAGATGGCAAAGCCAAAGTCTCAAAGTGGAAGGAGCAGCTGCAGGACTCAGCCGTGCAGAGAATCTCCGTTTCATGATGCCCGATGACAATATTCGATTTTTGGTTCAGTTTTCGACATGTTTTGGTTCGATGTTTTATAGGTTCACTCGTGCTTAATTTGTGATGTTCAGTGCCAGGAAGACGATGACAGTGATGAAGGCGTCACTGCTGAAGACATGGAAGAGTGGCGCAAGAGGGAAGAGATAGAGCGCAAGGAGAGGGAAGCTCGAGAAGCAGAAGAGACCAAGAAACGACGTCAGGCAGAACGAGCCGAACGGGAACGTTTGGAAAAGGAAAGAAAGGAGAAAGAAGAACGGGAAGAACGGGAAGAGCGTAGGAGAGGGAGCCCATCGAGTTCCAGTTCTCGGCGGAGTTCATCATCCTCATCACGACAGTCAAAGAGTCGAAAGAAGTCAGGTTGGGATGTGGCAGATCACAATTTGTTATCTCAAGCTGGTCAGGTGCAAACACCACTCGACATGTTGAAACCTCCAGAGATCAAACCCACTGCCCCTGCCACACCATCCCCACCAGTTCCAACACCACCTCCCCCAGTAACCCCTGTGCCAGTGGCCCGGATGCCATCCTTTGACGCCACCCGGGCTGTGCCAGTTGTGCCACAACCACCACCACCAGTGACCGTGCCAACTGTGCCACCTGTGCCACTTGCTCAGACACAATTCCCGACTGGTTTTGATCAAGGACAAAAGTTTAGCCACGAGAGGATGCAAATGATGCATGGACAGCCGATGCATCCGCAGATGCAGCAACCTATGCAGATGCAACAACCAATGCATCAACATGTCCAGCAAGCAGCACACCAGCAAATGCAACCGGCGCTGCACCAAAACCTGCAACACCAGATGCATCAACCAATGCATCAACACATGCAGCCAATTCAGCAGCCAATTCAGCAGCCAATGCATCAGGTGCAACCAATGCAACAGACGATGCACCAACAGCTCCATCAGCCACTGCATCAAGTGCCTCAAGTGCCTCAACAGACTTTCCATCCGCAGCTTTCACCATGGGCTCCGAGCAATCCGACACAATGGCAGTCCGCTACACATCCAGTGCCGGAGTGGCAACACATCCCAGCTGGATCCGAGGTATCGCAGTTCTTGGGCGATTTGGTGTCACCGGTGTCACCGTCAGCTCGGCCAGGAGCTGGTGGAATGGCAATGGCAATGGCAGGTGGGATGTCAGCTATGTCAGCTATGTCAGCTGCGTCAGCTGTGTCAGCTTTGAGTGAAGAGAGGTACATAGGTCGGATCAAAAGATATCAAGATGGACCTATGGGTGGCTATGGTTTTATCGACTGTGATGAGGTGAAAACTCGTTTTTCGAGAGATGTCTACATCCACAAGAATCAGATGATTGGTTTTCAGATTGGCGATGAAGTGAGTTTTACCATCGCCCTCAACAACAAAGGTGAGCCTCAAGCCCGAAATGTCATGAGGCGGGAGGAGGCTGTGATGTTGCGTGGCGGTCATGACCTCGAAGCGATGGATCCCAATCTGATGGATGAACATCAGGCGCGTCAATTCCAAACTGCTCTACGTGGGGAAGCCATATGATATGGCCGTATGACATCAATATGACATCAATATGACATCAATAGGACCGTATGACTGCTGCCCTAGGCACCACCAACGCACGGAGAAAAAAGAGCGTGAGCAGTTTTTGACCGTCGACCTGTGGTTGTTTTTGAGACGGGGGGTTGACTTGTTGGTTGATGCGATTTGCTGCAGCTTTGATGTTTTTGACTTCGAAGTTGGAAACCAAAGAGGAACCGATTGAAATTTCTGCAGCCGGAGGGCTCAATGAAGGTGACCTGGGCACACAGCCCCGCATGTGGAAGGCCAGGATCAGATTGACTTGTGGAGCTGCCCCCAGCAGTGGTCTAAAAATCCGAATAAACATATATAAACATAGCATTCTAAGACACTTCAAAGGCGTCGTTCGTAAAAGAGGTGACCATGTCCAACTGATTGATGTCTCAAGATTCATTTTTGGTGTCGCTTGATGTGTTTCATCAGTTTCATCCACTATCATTCACTAACATTCTCTATCCACATCAGGTCATGAAGTTCGCAGTGGTGGCCTGCCAGTTCTTGTGCTTGGCTGCCTTAAAGTTGAATGAAGTTGGTAGTGGCCCTGGTGGCCCTGCTACCGCCCCCATTGTGGCGTTGAATGCCACCTGGGAATTATCACAACTGATTCACCGGGTTCAGGAGGCCGATCGAGACGGTGCCAAAGAGGTTTTGGGTGACATTGTTCGCAGGGGCGGGGAGAAACACCTGGAAGAGATCCTGGGAAGATTTGCAACTATGGGTTATGACTACACTGTGTTGCTGCAATGGGTTTCTGGAACTTTGAAACTGGGAGAAGCCAGCCCTCAGGAAGCCATCCATTCCAAGGCGACAGACCACAGCGACCACGGCTTCAAGCTGTTGCTTCAAGGCCTGAATTCTTCAAATCAAACTTTGGTGAAAAATGCTCTGGCTCAGATGCTTCAAAGTGGCGGCAAGGAGTTCCTATCCTCCAAAGTACTGGAGCTCGAAAGGATGGGATATGACATGGCAGCCATCAAGAAGTGGCTCCCCGAAGGTCCTCCAAGTCATCTTGAAACTACCCACCTTGCTGAGGAGAAAGCAGGTATTTCCACCACAGTGCCCCAAGAATCTGATGTGTCAGATGCCCAGCAGTTCATCGACTTGATGAAAATGGCCAATGAAGATGGTATGAAGACCAAAATTACCGACGTCTTCAAGAATGGTGGCATGCCAAGGATCCAAGCTGCTTTGAAAATCGTTCAGGCTTGGGGTTATGACGCCAAGGATGTGGAGCTTCTGGCTGCTGGAAAGAAGATGCGCCACGCTGGACTGAAGATCAGGGAAGACTCAGAAGACAAGAAAGAGACGAAGGAGAATCAGGAATCGACAATGACTCAATCGACTCAATCGACTCCAAAATCACAGAAAGCCACTGAGAAAATTGAGAAAGAGATTGTAAAGAAGGAGAAGCCGACTGAGAAGATTGAGAAGAAGCAGAAATTTGATGCATTGGAAGCTTCAGATGAAGCACTGTCCTTGGTCAAGAGCATTGCTGAGGGAGACAGAGATGGTGCTCGAAAGGAAGTGGGCTACATTTATGCCAAGGGTGGCCAAGAGGAATTGGTAGAAGTTCTCCAACGTGCTCAATTTCGTGGCCACGATGCAGCGAAAATCCAAGCATGGATCGCGGGTGATGAAAGTCCCAAACTGCAGTCATCGCAGGCTGCGCCAGTGCAACCGGTGCAGCAACCAGTCGCACAAGCGGTACAAGCAGCGCCGGTAGGCCTGGCTCATGAGAGTCATGAGAGTCATGAGTCCAGTTCGGAACTGGACACAGAATTCTTGGTGATGAGACTCCGAGATGGTGATCGAAAAGGTGCAGCTGATTACGTCATCCAAATGTTCCAAGCTGGTGGTCAGCAGAGGATTCAGAAAGCTCTGGCGGGTTTGAAGCTCTGGGGATACGACCCCAAGCGCTTCCAACGCTGGGTGTCTCAGGGTGTCCCAGGCTTGGTACTGGATAGCGCAAAGGAACGTGAAACCACATTGATGGCCATGGTGGAAGCATTGAAGGATTGGAATCGACCAAAGGCCACCAAGTTGTTGACTTCTATCTTTGAGAAAGGCGGCCAACCCAAAGTTCAACAACTCTTTGCTGATCTCAAATCTGTAGGTTACAATCCATCAGATGTCCAAGCTTGGCTCTCCAAAGAATCTCCCACAGTTTCAGCTACTCAATCTTTTCCAACAGAAAGGTCACAGGAGTTCTCAGATGTCACCGCCCTGGCAGCGAAGTCCGCCAAGTCTGCGAAGTCTTCCAATTCCAAGGTGAAACTGTTGGGCGTCCAGGACTTTCGCATTGCCGTTACGGATCTGGCCACAGCACAGCTGAACCCCTCCAATGAACCCACTCCGCAGTGAGTTGACCGGAACACCGGAGGATCATGCGAAACGGAAACAAAAAGTGCCTGTGGTCTGAAACGATGTCGCAAAACAGCAGGGTTTCGATATGTTTCGATGTTCACAGTTGTGATGCTGTTTTCGATCTTGAGTTTTGTGATGCTGAGAGTTGTTTGTTCACAAGAGTCTTCTGAATCCTGCTGGCTCGGATGTAGGGTGACATGCCACAAATTCGTTTGTGTCCAGAAAATTCTTGGAGAATCTTGCACCTGAGCTTCACCAAACCAGCCCAGCAAGTTGCAGACTTTCAGAAGCTAGACAGACATAATACTGGTACATATGTGTATTACATATATATTGTATATATATATATGTGTGTGTATATATATATATAAATGAAAATAACACCGGTAAGATGTCGGGGTTCCTCCCTGTCATGAGTGGGGCTGACTGGATGAGGTTGGGAATAGGGTGAGGCCATGGACCCGCGGAGATCTGGACCGGGGAGAGCTTCAAAGGCGCCAACAATTTGTGACATGAAACTCGGGGATTTTTTCATGTCGTTTTCATGTTTCAGGCTGGATGTGGTGCTGAATTGTAGTTTCTTGATGTAAAAATTCTGATTTGAGACTGATTTTCTGATGTTACTGGATGTTTATCTGATATAATGGTGGTAAAACAATAATAAACCATCCCCCAAATCACCATTTTATAGGTAGTATAAACCATTCCAAAATGGGTGGTTTTGTATTGTTTTACCCACATCTGATATTGAATGCAGTTTTAGCCCCTTGTGGATCCCATACCTTCGAGGCTCCACTGGCACCGGGTGCGAGACGCTTGGGAGCCCCTGCATCGCCCAGCTCCTGGTTAAACATGAGCAAAACAAGAAAACTGCCGAGATTTCTGGGGATTTTCCATTTTTGTCATTTGTGTTTGATTGATCTTTATTGTGTTATCACATGTTATCACATGTTATCACCTTTTCATTTTCTCAGTGTTATGATTTCATTGTGTTATCGCCTTTTCCTATCCTTTTCCTTTTTTGTAGCCTGTTAGGTCATATCTTTTCTCAGTGTCCCAGTTCAGCATTGTTCTGGCAGCCCCCAGGGAGAACACGCCATGCCAAGGGACAGCGAATCCTTGCCGTCTGCGCCATCGCCGGGCTGTCCAGATGTGTCACCAGCAAAAGGTGCCGAGTCTGCTTCAGGATGACTGGGTTTGCACAGAGGTTTTGCATGTTTATATTACGGCGTATGTGTTTTTATGCCTGTGTTTATGCACAATTTGTGCATGTAGTATGTGTATGTGCATGTGAAAGAAGGGATGTCTTTGTCGGATGATTTGCTTCAACACGTCCACCAGTTTGCGGACACTATGTGCAATACTCGCTGAAGATGAACCACAGCATGGAGAGGGGACAAGCGTGTACAACAGATCTATTTTGATATCTTGCTTTATGTTTCCGTTCAGGTGATTCGAAGAGGTTGGACGGGTTGCATGGGTGCAGCTGGGGTAGTGTTGCGGGAGAGCATTCTCGAAACGCTCCAACTGCAAAATCGGGAGATCTTACCAATCCGTGAGGCGAAAAAGTTCATCGCCAGGGTCAAGGCTTGGACCCCGACTAACTGTATGAGATGTATGATTCTTATGACAGTTGGTGTTTTTGAATATCCTCATCCCAATCATCTCATTGATCTCATTGATCCCCGGAACATGTTTTTGAACGACAGGATAGGTCCTTGTCCGCCACTGTGGAGGCGGGTGGTGGTCGCCGAGTCAAGAGCAGCAGTCCTTAGACAACGTGGCGAAGAGAGGCCCCATCTTCGTCGGCCTTTCTTTCGGTCTGTGTTGGTGTCTAGTGACTCTAGATGACTCTAGATGATTCTGTAGATGACTCTAGTGTCTATGGTTCTGTTTGATTTTATGTCATTTCTGTTCTCATCTCTTCTTCCTCTTCCTACTGAGAGAATTCCAAACAGCATCAACATTCTTGCAGGATTGGTCGAAGAATTTGCAGCTTTTGCCCTTTTTCATGTCAGTGGACAGAATGTGATGCAGCAGATCCAGTGGTCCACATGATTTTTCACCACGCATCCAGGCCACGTCTGACTCCGGCCAATGCGCTGGTCCTGCGCGGTCGTGCAGAGGCCAAGAAACTGATCGGCGATCTCATGGCACTCAAAGTGGATAAAATGATGTAAAATGAATTTAAAATGATGTAAATACCCTATCTATCCCTATCTATCCCCATCTATCCCCATCTATCCCCATCTATCCCCATCTATCCCCATCATCTCAAAGATCATCCAGGTGGAAGGTCGGAAGAAGGCTCGGTGGTCAGAGATATGGCAGTCATTCTGGATTCAATCGGTGCTCCAAGCAGACTAGAAAGCTGTCCTAGCTGTAGCTGTCCCAGCTGCACCTGTTGTTGTCGCCGGAAACGCAGGCTGCGCCAGAGGCGATCTTCGGATGTTCGGGATCTTCAGTTGCAGTGCCGTTGTACTCGTTGTGCTGCATTCCAGGATTCGGAGCCAAAGAGGAGCCGGGGACGTTCCAACCATTGGATGGTAAGTAAGATGTCAAATTGCTAGCTTTGGTCAGTGTGAATATATGGTCATGTTGCGACACGGTCAGACACTCGTCCCCATGGCGTTTGTTTGGAGCTCAATTCGAGACGGTCAGTTTGGCTTCGATGCATGTCGGTTGGCGAAAAAAAATTGAAAGGAATCATGACAAGTTGAAGGGTCGACGGCTCAGTTTCAAGCCGGTGTTGTCCAACAGTCGCAACCAGCCATAAGAGAAACGGCGTCCATGTGATTTTGCGAGTTCGGGTTTGGAACTGCATCCGACTCACAAGTTGTTTTTAAGTTTCTGCTTTCTCCGGATTTCTCCTTGTGATGTCTTCATTTTTTACCATGACTCACCTGGCTTCATCGGGACCATGGCCTCATGGAGTAAGTCAGAGATTTTCTTTCGTCAGGCAACGCTGAAAAAGCTAAAAAGGCTGAAAAAGCCAAGCGTTCAAAAGAAGAGCAGGTCAAACCCGCCTGCGAGAACTCCGGCTGAGAACTCTTGAGAATGCCTATGAATGCCTCGAAAAATTGCCCCCTTGCTATCTTTTCCATGCCTGGATCTTTCAGGGAATTTCTATAGAGGCAATGTCTTGTCATGTTTTAATGCCAGGCGCCTCGCAAAAAGCAAAAGGCTGAACAGAAGGCGCATGCCAACTAACAGTTTTTCTCAGCGTAGTTGTGACCTCCTGTGAGAACATCAAGTCCTTTTCCAACATTGTGCGTATTTTTTTTCCAAGGAAAGTTTTGGAATAGGTTGACTCATGTTGACTCCAGAACTCATGGATCGTTCAGGTCAAGCAGACTGGAGGAGATCAGAACCGATCTTCGTTGATGTCCTGCTGGTGTAGCCGGGTGTAACATGTGGCTGTGGCTTGTTGCTAAGCCTTGCTAAGCTGCACACTTTGTCCAGGATCAAAACATGACCAGGAAGTCCAAGATGAGAAAGGACCCAATCCAATAACAGTGCCATGAGTTGTGCAACGTTCAGGGTGATGAACTGTGCTGATTTGGGTCAGTTTGAACATTTTGTCAGGAGACGATGGGAAGAAGAAAAAGAAGTCACTGCCTCATTCTATGAAAGTACTTCTGCTTCACAGCGTGTAGGCTCAGAGGAAGGGGACTGGGCAGCGGGCTTCTCGAGGAAGGAGAAGAAAGAAAAGAAGCAAAAAGAAAAGCAGAGGAAAGACGAGGAAAACGAGGAAGAAAAAGAAGAACCTCAGAAACCTGCTGAAGAACCTGAGGAACCTTCAGACGCTGAAGTGCCTTGCCGAGAATAGTTCCAATGCAGGGGTAAACGGGGCCCGGCCAACGGGGAGAAGCCGCGAAGCCGCGAAGCCGCGAAATCCCGGGGAAGCCGCGAAGCCGCAGAAGCCGCGAAG
>BGPT01004321.1:3504-16192 GCA_003297045.1 Symbiodinium sp. clade C Y103
GCTTTCTGACACGGCACCTTGCTCCTTTTTCTGTCCTCCTCGTCGACACGGGCTGCGGGCAACGGCCTCTAGTGCCTATTGCTTTCTGACACGGCACCTAGCTCCTTTTTCTTTCCTCCTCGTCGACACTTGTTGCTTGTCATGTCTTCTCTGACGCGCTCCCCCTGCTGTTGGCAGGGGTCGGCGGATTTTTTTCCTAGGGAATGATCGGAACATTTACCCAAAAAAAAAGAGCCGGACGCAGGTGAGCTCGGTGCTTCTCCCAGAGCTCCTGGACGCTTTGACCGCGCAGGAGGCGCTTGATCCGCTCCGCGCGAGCCGCGAGCTCCGGCCATGGCAATACTGTGGTTTCATGTGAGTAAAGCAATGTCATAAGCCATGGATTATATGGCTATGGCTCAAAATTATGGTACCAAAAATTGTCATTTTTAATGGTAAATTAACATCAACCAACCAATTATAGGGTTAATAATTTTGAGCCATAGCCATATAGTGGTTATTAACAATGAATTATGATGGTTTAATGATGGATAATACTTGTTTGATGGCGAATCATGCGGAGTAATATAGCACTAGTTTGTTTGAACCAGCCATAATTATGGATTGATGATTGGAATCCCACACATCAAAGTGGTAGAATTGGGGATGGTGGATCCTATTGTTTTACCCAAATGAATGATCCATGTACCAAGGGGTAAACATACAAAAACATGTCAAAGACAATGGGGAAACCCTGGGAAAATAATCTATTATGCTGGGTTTCCACATCTATATGTTAGTTTATCTAGGGGTATATCCTAAATCCTAAAATGTTGACGATGTGAAACTATATCTTTGTATGTGTATGGTTCTATAAATGCTGATCTGTGCTTCTGACATAATCGTTTGGAGCGATTGCTTGATGAATAATCTTCTGTGGTTTACCCTATTATCGGTATGAGTCAAAATTGTCCTGGTCTCAGGCGGAAAAATGTTAGTTATTTTCACAGCCAGTCATCCAGATTTTGGGCAGATCATTGGGTGAAATTTCAATAAATACCATATAATATATGTATCGACGTATATATATATATATATACACGTAGAAAAACGAACATTTACAAAGAAAACCAATATCTACCATTGGAAAAACCTTATACCATTGGTAGATCATTCTCCATGTGGAGGAAACCGGATAAGTTCTATTTGTTTTCCCACCCCGTTTGACGAGTCTTTGGATACCTTCCTTAGCGATCTTCCTTGGCGGGAGATGCCCGAACAAAGAAGGTTTTGGAACTCAAACAATGTGCCCAGATTCCACTGCATCTGGTTCATCAATCAAAAATCTGTCTGGAATATCCTTGCTTGGACATTGAGGATATCTCCTCTCCCATCCTTTCGTCAAACCTTGATAAAACACAATTGTTTTACTATGTTGCGTTATGCGTTATAGTTATACTACTACGATGACTCGTATGTTTACTGATCGTCATGATTCATTATCCTGCTTTATATTGTAGACTTATTGTTTTTCAACAACATGCGATGTATATTATTTAAGTATATACAGTACCTTGTATCAACGATGTATGTACCTAGACCCTCCGTTTGTACTCTTAAACATGGTTCTTTTTTACACCATAATTGTTGTACGTTTACCATTTCTTGGAGGCGGTCTTTGGAGGGCTTGTCTCATTCTTTGTCAACTAGCAAGTAAGATGCAACATGTATTATATATCTATATAATTCTATACATAAAAGGATCTATAGTGACAAAACATTTCTATATATAAGGTTCTATCGAACATATATAAGGTTCTATATTTCTATGTGTAAGGTAGAACTTATATCAACTATCTATAGCATACGTCAAAAAAAATCACCCAGTGACAGGCCTCCTCTTTGCGCAGCAGCAGCGGCCGCCTGGCACAGCAGCTGGGCGTGCGGCGCTTGTGGCGCAACGTGCGGCTGAGGACGGTTCGAACGGTGCGTCTGGTAGGATGATGGGGGCTATAAACCTACAGCGATGGTTGTTTGATCATGCGGGGGTTTCTTAAAATGGGGGTACGCAAAAACCATGGGTTTCAATACTAAAATGATCTAATTTTGGGTGGGGGTACCCCATTTTAGAGTGATTTCACTCAGAAACAAGAGAGAATTGATCCAATTCGGATGGTTGATTCTAGATATGCTTGGGGGGGTTGTTGCCAAAAATACGTTGGAGATTGTTTTAATCCAGAATTATGGGGATTCTCATCAACCAAGAGATTGGTGGATTCTGAAAATAGGGTTTGTCAGCCTACGTAGCGATATAGGGAAAATTTGGACCAGAACTTATAGGATGGGTGTCAGCTGGCAGCTTGCTGGATGTTCAAAAGTCATGAAATCAAACATATCAAACCATTTTTGCCATATGTTTCCCATATTTTTGTCCATAATAAGTAGGGAGTAGCCCTTTTTTCTGCTTGAAATGCCCCATATTTTTCCATCAGGACGAGTTCAGCGCGGCGCCAGTTCCTGAACCTCGCGGGGCGGCTGGAGCTAAGACGCCTGGAGCTTGGCTGCGAGGCCGAAGCGAACTTTCCATGTGGAAAGTGGGAAAATCATGGGAAGATCATGGGAAACTTGGAGATTTCTCTGGGAAACTGGCTGATTTGTTGGTGATCTGTTTCACTTTTTTTACTTTTAAATGACACAATGAAGATTTTCTTAGGCCTTGACAAGCAGTTGATTCATGTTGATTCAACGTGGATGTGGTTCAATTAGGAATATAGTGGGAATATAGATTCTCGTGCCAATTTCCACTACTTGAATCCCCAGGAAAGCCCGTAGTGACTTGTAAAAACTTGGTTTCCCGTATCATTCATGGGATTGGTTTGAGGTTGTTTTCTTCAGCCGGACACCTCTATATTTGATCTCTCAACCCAATGACTGGTTTTGTTCATCCTATGATCTTTGGAAGGGTTAGGGTTGAGTGACAAATCGTTCAGTTAACCTCAACCTCAACCTATGATCTCCTATGATCTTTGGATCTACCTTCTCAGATGCTTCCTGAACTTTCCCTGGAGCTTTTCGCAGCGTCTTTGGAGGACGGACGGTGTTTTTGGGCGAAGTCAAAAACCTAACAGTTCGCCTATAAACACATCTTAGCACAACGTGGCCATCTTGATTTGTCACAAACTGACCTATTTTTTTCTTGGGAGGTTGGGTTGTTCTTTGAAATTTCCTGTAAAGGTGGATATTGATATGAAGCCATGGAAATTTCGGCATAGACTTCCATGATAGTTACTTTCTTGTTTGCATGCCCTTTGTTATACCATGGTATACTATATCCTGATTCTTTGTACCACGTTTCAAAGAGACATACATACATCCCCTTACTGTCTATGATGAGTATATTGACATCCATTCAAAACATTATCCTATGCATTCCTATGCTGATTGACATTTAACGATCCGTTTATGTTACATCTAATCCAACTGTTGACCCTGGCATTGGCCCGTCCCCCAAGGCAGCTCCCTGCCAGGAGCTGCGTCTGGAGGATCTCTTGGTCGTCAAGAGCATAGGCAGCGCTGGGGAAGCTGGGGATTTATGGGGGATTAAATGACTATATTTAATGGGATACTGTATATATATATATATATACACAATAATTATATGATTAGAATGGGATTGCAAAGGGATTATCAACCCAGCTTAACAAACAGCATAGGCATATCATCGTTTGATTGGATGTAACAGAATGTCAATGATTATACGATGATTAGTTAGTTGGGGGATTATATGGTCACGTGATAGGGATCCTAACCATCAAAATTATGGGGATAGAAGTTGATAACTGATAAATGATGGTTGATTGGGTCCGTCTGAAAATTGGCTATGTCCAGAAACTGGTCCTTTTCAGAAGGAAAATGCTGATTAATTAATGGATGGAATGGAGTTTTCCCCCAAGTTTATGGCGGTCAAAATTTCATGGGACCGCAGATGTTGTCTATGTTAGGAGCAAGGGTTCTACTTGGGAGTACCTAATTTTGTGTGTACCCCAATTCATGGTCAATTTATTGGACCAATCAAAATCATCAATTTTTGAGGTACCCTATCTTTTTCAGTCACATTCAAGTGAAAATGTCATGGGATTAATGGGTTATATAGACCTTAAAATGGTATACAATTACAATAGTCGTTTGATTATATAAATCAGTATATAGTTGATACTGTTTGGGTAGTGATTGTGTCTGGTTGTGGACACTTCATGAGGATATAATGACTTCACTAGATCATGGGGTTGGATCTAACTGATTGATTTGTGATGATGGATTTTATGGGAATGTTCGATGAGATGAATAACAATAATCTAAGTAAGGAAGTACTGGCGAACTTTTCAGGCTGGTGAAAAGTCATCATCTATCCAGAATCATGGTGATGTTCAATGAAATATAAAACCAACAATGAATATGGCATACAGAACTAACAAAATTTGGATATAGCTTCCATGGGTCCTGTACTATACTTGAGTATGTCATGGGGACATAAACCAACAAATTCATGGGGTTTTGACCGATAAAAGAATGATAAAGGATGTTACCTGGGGAGACCAACATCATCATCCATGAACTGGGAATCCCATTCTAAAGCAACAAATGTATCATGGAATGACAGAGGCTTTCAACACTGCTCAACTGGATCATAGCAGGACCTAGACAACTGTGGAAACCTGCTGGATGGGGATGGGAACTTTAGAACAACTTATTGTAATCTATTGCGAATGAAATGCAGTATATTAACCTAATCCGTTCTTTTGTTTGCAGGGAATCCAAGATTGGCCATGCATGTTCGTTGATGTTGGTTGGATAGGCGATTTGTTTTGGGTTGTATATCTTATATCTATGATATATATATATACATGATTCTTACGATTTTGAGCATTTGATGGGAGCATGAATTAACCAGCTAGAACCAAATTAATGTTTGATTGCACGCAAAAGAAGGAGATACGCTATAGCCGCTACGCATATTGGAATATACCGGACTGTCATGGAGAGTCATGCTTTATTACTCTGATAATTTAACAGTTCGGAATGACAGTTCACAATTTTTTTAAATAGGCAAATCATCTATCAATGGACCTTTTTTCATGGCCATATTAAATTACCACAGGGTATAGAATAGGTTGCATGACCACAGTCATGCTCCAATCAACCACCGGGGTTTCAGGCGTCCGGAGGCTACCCAATTTGACGAAAACCCACCAGTGATATATTGTAATGTTTTAACAACTGTCAATAATGGTTGATGATAGTTAATTAATAACTATATATAGTTACTTTCAGTTTATGCTAGTTAATGATAGCTAATGATAATTAAAAATAGTTTCATGAGGTTTACTGATAATTATTGATAGTCATTCATAGTTAACGATAGTCAATGATACTTAATGATACCTAATGATAGTTCATGGTATATTTAGTCCCATCCCATCCCCCCATTCATGTTAAACACCCCCTATATTATATAAATGGTGCCGAATATGTTATTTCATGCCCTGCTAAACCACGTTTTTTTTTTTTTTTTCGGGTGTCCAATTGGGGGGATGGGATCCTATAGATTGACATGGATTCTCTGGTAATGGACATGGCCTATTATGCTCCCGACTTCGCTGCAGACTACAGCAAATTCTGCAAATTGCTGAGTATGCTTCCGGATTCTTGGCTTACTTCTCCTCTGGTAGTCAAACATGGCCATGGCAATTCCATAAAAAATCCTGCATTTATAGATGATCCCATTTAAATGCTCAGTCAGTTTGGGGCTTTCCAAGCCAGCCACGTTTGATGACACCGGAGGGTATGCACTTTTCCGCTTGTGTTTGTTTCTTTGACTTGGAATTTACCCTGGTGAGGTAGCCTGGCCAAGTACTGTTTCGTGGTACCACTTGTTATTTCACCGGGCCCTTTTTCAGAAGATGTTTCAGAAGATGATTTGTGGCAGAAAAAAAGTGGCAACACGACTTGCTCCATCAGAGTAAAATCCGTTCAAGGTAAGGTAAACAAATTGAAACCTGGGATGTGTGGATGTTCTCGATTTTTTTTTTGTACCCACCAGACCAAATGTGGTACAATAAACCCATCCCTCGATATCCCAAGTCCACTGGGGGATGGTCATCAATCCATCAATAGGATTTACATGCCCATGATTCAATAGGATTCTGATGGCGTGGGATGACCGAACCCCATTGATCCAACTTGACCAGGGCATGTACATATATGTATATATATATGTATATATATATATATATATATGTATATATATGTACATATGTATATATATATACCCTCCGATAATCAAACGTGGCAATTGGAAATCCCCTATAAATGGAAGGGTTTAATGGGAAAATCCATGAAAATCCTCTATAAATGCTGGATTTTCCATTGCCATGTTTGATCCCCAGAGGGTATACATTATACACCAATTATTGTTGATTTATCCCCATTCTTGACAATATTTCCTATCCGTATCCAAGTTATTTCCCACGATATATGTCCATATCAGTTGATTATAATATCCCAACAAAATCCCCAAATGAAATCTCCATGTTGATCATGACACATAGCAACATGTTGAGTAATCCCATCCCCCCTATAAAACACCCCCATTCTAGGGTCCCAAACATGTTTATCGCTATACACCATGGTTTCTGAGGGGTGGTTAAAGGCTGAACGGGGGCAGGGATTCATCCGCGATGATAGTTGGTTAGTCACGACTAATCCCCACTACTAACTTCTGTTATCTATTTACACGTCCTCGCTATAATAATATCCCGTGTTTCAAGATGGAGGTGTCCTAAAAAAGAGGTATTACCCCAAGCCATCCAAGGCATTAGACCACAAAACATAGTATTGAAACCCATGGTGCCATGGGATTCCATTTGAAGAACCCCCCCATATGACTTGGGATGGTTTTCACATCTCAACATCCACCCTCTCAACATGTTGGGCGCCGTCGCGAGCTGAGGACCTTCGAGTTCTGGAGCTTCCGAAGCTCACGTGTCTCCCAGGACGACGCGAAACGCCAGGGGAACTGAGCGACATCTCAGCCGGTCACAGAAATGTGGTGGATACCTCAAGGTATCCCAAGCATTTTGTTAGGTGGGTTTACTACAGGATATATGTATACATATAATATATACACAATGGTAATCAATGGTATATATATGTATATATATATATATTATATACATACATATTTAGATAGATACAGGGAACATGGAACACATGGGAATGTGATTTTCTGAATTTTGATGGATTCGGGGGTTCCAAAGTTCCAGACAATAGCATTGCGAATGTAACATGTGTTTTTAGAAGTTCACCACCAGAATTAATTAGATTATGAAATATATACTATAAGATTTATGCTCCGAGAAGGTTTAAATATTGACTCATACCCATCCCATATGCTCCATGTATGAAATGTTTACCAACATTTACCCTAAAAATCAGCCAAATGTAGGTACATATACGATACATGGAGCTCATATGGGCATATGATATTCCTGATATTCCCTAGAACCCTCACCTTGGTGGTGGCTGCGGGCGAGGAGGGGCTGCAGACTTGGCCCACCAGATCGCGCGGCTTCCAAAGCTCACGCGGCTGCGCATTCCGCATGCGGTGTCGCTGGGCGTGTCAATGGAGCTCGAGTGAATTGGGGATGACCTACCAACTCCAAGAATAATCCCATCCCCCTAATATTAAACACCCCATCAATGGTCCCAATTATGGGAACATTCTCTACATCCACCGTGTTTTCTAAGGGGGTGTGTAGTATTAGGGGGAAGGGATTAATTGGGATATGGACATAATTTTGGTATCATGGGGATAGAACCAACCACAACATGGAGATCATGGGGCAAATCATAGGGATGACCTACCATCACGAAGACGCTATAGCTGGTGAGTGAACAAACTGGTGGGTTTAAAATCAAAAATCATAGCAATATCATGGGATATTCCAACCCAAAGCTGACCCTCCTAACAACTTAGGGGTTTCATGAAGGGTTTATCAACCACGCCATCTATTATTGTGGTCAGCTTTCGAGAGGGTTGGCTGAATAGCCATGATAAGTGGGAAACAGTTTTGGAGGTAGAACCTTTTATGGGATACAATGGAAACATCGGAAAATCATGGGAAAATTGGGGATGAAACACCCCATTCGATGGTCCCAAAAAAGTGTTTTTATCCCCTACATCTACCATGGTTTCTACGAGGTGTTTAATATGAACGGGGGAAGGGAGTATTCCCAAGTTGTACCATTGATTAATCTATATTAATCTCAAACTACAGCTGTTGTATACTATTGTTAGTTGGTTATATCCTCATTATGTTCCCGTTACATTCCAGTTGTAGTTGGTTATAGATGGTTATCATTTGCTATACCATCATTGCATCCATAGTATCCATGATATTCCGGTTATATACCCATATAATCCCGATAGATTCAACAAAATCTAATAAAATACCATAAACATGTTAATTAGTTATACTTATATCTCCACAAGACTAATCCCAATATAATCCGCATATAATCCCTATTGCTGACGGTTTAATTCCCATATACCATCATATACCCATCATTTTCCGTTAAATCACTACTGTTGATGGTTATATCATGTTATATCCCCATATAATCCCCCACATGGCGGTTTCCTAAAATGGGAGTACCCCTAAATCATTTAAGTAATAATAGGATGTTCCTTTGTTTCAACCATCCAGCTATTGGGGTACCACAATTTTCGGACACCTCCATATATTCCCTGTGTGGATTCCAAAAAAACCTAGGCTCTTGGAGTGCCGAGCGCTTCACTGGGTAGCCGAGGCCAGTGAAGCGCGAGTCAACTGTTGGAAGGCCAGTCCTGCGGGCCTCTGAGCCCGGGTGAAAAATGGGTGGTTGAATCATCAACAAATGGAAAGTTTGGTAAGTCATGGGGGTACTCCCAAATCATCTAGATCTACAGTAAACCAAACAATTTATTTATGATGATGTGGTTGTAGCAATGATGGTGAGGGGAATCTCTTCAGATCCCCTTGTTTCAACTTGGTGGAACTTATGGAGGTTTCCTAAGTCATGGGGTTCCCCAAATCATCAAAGTCACTAGACCAATTTATTCTTGAAACCCATGGTGCCGTGGGGATCCCCATTTTCAGAACCCCCCAAATGAGGAGCTGGTTGGAGCTACGAATTGAGTTTCCCAACCACATGAAGTTGGGGTAAAGTTGGGTGAAGTTGGCTTCAGCGGCAGTTACCATTTTACTGTGGCCATTGTGACATCAAGTTCCATGTTTCCATGAAGTTGGTGAATGGGATTTGGGCAATCCTGTGGTTGTTTTGATAAACACACAGGACAAATAGCAAACTATCAGAAACTAACCAAATCTAAAAATAGACAGCTTCTTTGAAGCATATCTCAGATCTGATCTATTAGGTGGCCATTTTCATAGAAAGATATTCCAAGATTGGATTTGGTATGTTTGGCCAAGAAACCATGGACAACTTGTAGTTTTTTGGGAATCAAACATGGCAATGGAACGTCACCAATTCAGAGACGGTTTCTCGATGTTTACTGTGCATATCTGTGCATCTTAAACTGTGGATTTCCAATGAATTGGTAACAAGTTCCTGATTGCCATCCCCAAATCCAAAAATGGAATCCCATCGCAGATGGGTTTGAAACACGGTCGACGGATGTCGACGGTGCTTTTGCGAGATTGGTTCCATGCTAAAATTTCAGGAGCATACACTTTCAAAGGTCATCCATTTCTGGGTACCTAGGTTGATTATACCATCCATAACGACTTCCCTGACCCATATCACTCCAGAGATGATGGGTGGTAGGTGGAATCACCCAAAATCGTTTGATTTTCAGGTTGGAGAGTTGTTGTAATGTATCCAGATAATTCCAGGCGATATCCCATCTTAGTGGCGAGTTGATCAACAAGAATGGTCGTATATTGTGATATGAATTCAGCATAATTCAGCCATGTTTCTGGAATATTGACCGATATGAGCTTACAGAATTAGTCGCAAGCAAAATGGTGATCCGACCACCGCGGTGAGTTTCGTGTTTCGGAGTGTAGTCTTCACCCGAGTTCAGGCATGGTCCAAGCATCCTCAACCCCTTGGGCCAACACAAGAAAGCAGCCTATCAAGGAAGTACCTGTCCCAGAAGGAATTCTTGCCTGATGCCACTTTGCGGCGGCGCAGGCTCTTGCCTGACATTGGTGAAGAACTTCGTCGAAAGAAGAAACGCTTGGATCGAGCAAGGATTCGATCACAGAAGAAAAGGAATTGCTGGAAGCAAAACGAAGGGATCTGCAAAGCAGCTCCTCCAGCCAAAGCACGGAGCAGTTGCCTTCTTCATGAATGTGATGGCTACTTTAATTGGGTTTAGTATGGTTTAGTATTAGCGATACCCCTCTCCAAACTAATGAAAGCAATGATATGTAAATTGTTTCGGGACTGTGGTTAGCCCTTTTCAAATTATGTTGATGTCCTTTCCTCAGACAAGGAGTTTCGACAGCCGCACATTTTGGTGTGGGCAGTTTGTATCAGTTTATCACCAGGTCATGCGATAGTCTGATTTTGCCTCCGTTGGTCAGACTCTTACCGCGGGTTAGAGATGATGATGCCATTGATAATTACTTTGACTGGTACGTCGCTTTGAATGGTCGAGACACGGCCTAGTCTGGCGTTTTTCCCCTTTTACTCATCCTTTTGCAACACACCAGCTTACTTGGCGGTAAACAAAAACATCAATCATTACTTCGCATCCGCATTCCGATAGATGAACTTTAGTTGACCACTTTTTAGCTGACCTTCACAAATTTTGTCGCCATGCCCAAGAATGCCAGGTCATGGCTGCGGAACTCAGCAAGCTGCCACTGAAGGAGCTGGATCTGACAGGCGCCGACTTTCGCTTAAAGCGACATCCGATCGCGACTCTCGAAGGAGTTTTCATTGACTTCCCTTGTCCCAAGCTTTTGCTACAATGACAAACCCCTTGTCCCAGGTGTTTTTTTTTTCAGTGTTGGTTGCTGGTTTTACCGGACTGAATGATCATTGTTTGGGTTTGCCCAAGAATGTCGGACACCCAAAATTGGCATTTGAACATGGGGGACTATGACGAACCGATGGGGATATTCACCAAGAATAGTGGGATTCATGACGAACCATGATCATGTTTGGGTATTTGATTCTCTAACAAAGCCACTTCAAAAAAACAGAATAGAATGAATTAATATGATTAGGGTTATCCCTATCCAATATCCCCCAACCTGTGCCCCCGTGTTTTGCTGTTTGCAATCTCCAAATTTACCCAGTAAAGAGGAAACTACTCAGCTGAGATTGCTGAGATCCCTTGTTTTTAACAAAACATGTTTCCAATTAATGGGTTTGGTTCCACAGTGTATCCTGCTAAATCCCCCATTAATGCGTGTTTTCCATAACCCGTGCATGTTGTTGTTATAACCCATTAAACATCATTATATATATAAACCCAATTTGAAATCCCATTCAATGCAAGTAACATCCCATTAAGACCAGTTTAATCCCATTAAATCCATTTAAATCCCATGGAACTTCATTCAATCCCATTCAAATCGCATAAAATCCAAGGAACATAAATTAAATTCCATGAGTTCCCAATTAACATCCCATTAACATCCCACTAACCCCCCTATGAAATCCCATTAATATCCCATTAAATCTCATCACAATCCCATCAACATCCCATCAAAATCCTTTTTAACATCCCCTGAAAATCCCATAAAAACAATCTTCAGTTCCACCTTTCTACCTTTCTTGGCCAGCCAGGTGCCTTGCGCCCCATCGCCCCTGAGCAGCTACGGCCCTGGCCGCCCCCAAGGCGCAACGCCTCGATTCTTTCGCCGTGGGGCTTCGCAGTTCCACAGCAAGGGCCTCCGGTCGATGCTGAGGAGGCGAGGGGAGGGGCGTAGGAGGTGAATTTTCCCCATGGAAATGGGAGTTTGGTGGATATCTGGGCTGGGAATTGCTGGGATATTTTCATCTAATCAGAGATGAAACATGGGATTTTTGATGCGGATTTTGGATGATTTTGGGATCTGCGCGAGGTTCGTGGGAGTTTACTGATTGATTTCAGTGCTGACCCCGGCCATATCTTCAGCCCGCGGGATCCAGGAGGTGGTCTTGCCCTGTAGCGAAGATTTGCTTGGAATCTTTCAGGAGTGGACGCATGCCATGAGTCCCTTGGGAAGCCAAGGGCTGGGGATGGCGCAGGGACCTCGGGGGGATTCCCATGTTCAGAGGGGATGTGGGAATAGGGGTTTGTACAAGCATTACATGTTTGGATTCTCATGGCATGGGATGGATGACCATACCCCATACTGTACCAGGTTTTGACTATGGCACATTAGGTTTCATCTGGGAAAAAGACGTCTAGAAATGTGGACATAATGGTGATATCATCTGTTGTATGGAATATATATATATATATGTTAGATAGACCTTTAGGTATTATTTTGTTCCGACTAGTTCCCTAAAGTTTTATATTTTTAATGTTTTTAATGTTTCTAATGTTTTTAAATCAATTAAAAACATTAAAAACATTAATCCCCCGAAAGGCTTGTGTATTTAATGTTTTTAATGTTTTAATTGATTTAAAAACATTAAAAACATTAAT
>BGPT01004323.1:0-15900 GCA_003297045.1 Symbiodinium sp. clade C Y103
CTTCTGCGGCTTCGCGGCTTCCCCGGGATTTCGCGGCTTCGCGGCTTCGCGGCTTCGCGGCTTCTCCCCGTTGGCCGGGCCCCGTTTACCCCTGCATTGCAAAATCCCTTTCTTCCTGGTAAAATCCTCATTTTGCCATCGCTTTCCAAATGTGAATGAAGTCCCTGTTTTCTTGTTAAGTCCTCCGTTTTCCACAGGCTTTCCATAGGTTTTCCATAGGTGTTCCATAGGTGTTCCATAGTTTCCATAGGTCTTCAATCGTTTTTCATCATTCTGACCAAAGGACCGGCCACTTTTTGATGTCGCCCGCGTCCAAGCGATCAGCCGTGGTCGACTGGAAGCCAAAAAACCTTGGGGAGCCAGGAATGACAGCAGGGATTGTGACAATCTGATGGAGATTTCATGGGATTTACCCCCGGGTACTCAAACGTGGCAATTGGAAATCCTCTATAAATAGAGGTTTATAGCTGGGAAAATCATCTATAAATGGTGGATTTTCCATTGCCACGTTTGATTACTGGAGGGTAGTGGGAATTAATAGGATTTAGTGGGAATTAATGGGATGTACTGGGATATGATTTGTGTGCCTTCCAAATGTAGATCTATATGTACTGAACCTAACTGGATTAATAGGGATATGATGAGATGTATACCAAACCCATATGAGTCACCCTCCGGTAAACCAACCAGTTGCTATGGAAATGACCGTTTCTAATAAATCAAAGAAATGGGCCATTTTCCACAGCCATGTTAGTTTATTGGAGGGCGTGTGATTCTTAAACATGGGGATGGTCTATTGAAGGGAAAATTGACGCCACAACAGTAGGGACTTCCCATGATGGATAACCCGATAACCCCATAGATAATCGTCAACTAACAGAGGTTTTGCAGCCACTGCTCAATTCACATGGTTCACCAGCTGGAATTTCAACAGGTTCTAACATTTATAACTGTTTTTGTAATCGAGCCATGAGCTTTTTAATACGAACGGGACCCCGATGCATCACAGCCAGCACCCTGACCAAGCAGCTTGTCATTGAGGTCGTTGGGGTCAATGTCGGGAAACTTTTGGCTGAACCTTAGCCCCAGCACCCTCATTTGGGGGCGTCCAAGCGATGGTTGCCCAGACCAACTTGATGAATTCTGGTGGTCCCCAAATTGTAGGACATACCCACCATCAAGATCCATCAAGTCTAAAGAACAAATCTGTCTCTTGGACCAGTGCAAGCCTACAGAACCCAGCGAGCCAGGCATTGCATCACTTTTAGAATATCACCATACACATCTGAATGTATCACTCGCGACAATCTCCCTGATTTCGTGTCCATTGAAAATTTACCCGACCAGAGTCAACAACTCTTCAACTGAAATTGGCACTTTTCGCAGTTCTCCCCTACTACATGGGTTATGGTTCATCATCGTTTTCCCATCGAAATTGCCATAATTTGGGAACCATTTTCTGGACAAACCCCAAAGGATTTGTAATCATGAGGATTCGACCTCCCCCAAAGGTGAGCTTATTGCCATGATATCCGTCCAGGGAGCTGTTGATACTTCTGTACCGCCAAATCAGCAAGGCGTTTCGTAAAGCCCTCGGGAAGCAGGGAGAGCACGTTCCTCGGCATGGCTGTTGAAGGTTTCAGCAGATGGCTTTGTCTGAAAACATACCTCAAAGAGCAAGCTCAATGGGGAAAATGATGCTAAACCATGGGATTTGGAGGTACCCAGCCAGTTTTCAATGTTTTCATAGAAACCCAGAGGTTCTTGACATTGGGGACCTCCACAAGCCACCAAAAACTAGTCATTTTTGGGGAAGGAATCCCATGTTCGGAAAGGGAGTTATGGCAGTTATGGGGTGCCCACAAGAAGTGGAAGATGCTACAAGCGGACCATCTTATCTGTGGTCAAGAATCCTGTTTCTAAAAAAAAATATATATAATCCTGAAAACCTGCAGCCAATCTGTGGTCTCCTTGGGCACTTGTTCACAACCTGCTGCATCCAAGGCTCACCGAAAGCACCTTTGTCGGAAATACGTTTCTCACCTGGTGGAGCAGCATGTATGGGTCTGTCTGAAAACGGAGTTATACTCAAAATGGCTGTGCTAATTGGGAAAATGATTGTTAACTATTAGGATTTGGGGGGTATCCGATTTTCAGACAAACCCATGGGTATGCAATTATCTACACATGTGGCAGCAAGCGGTAGCACTAGCCTCCGCAGGGTCGGGTTATCCCCAGTCGCCTGCAAGCTATCCACAATCTTTGCCACCTCCTCTGGCTGTTTCCCTCGGTGCGCTGCGATCGCGAAACCATTGGATGAGACGCTTGCCTCTGGGATCCTCTGGGTATGGGTCAAGAAAATGATGGCCACTTGAGGCCACTTGAGCACTGAATTTTGGTGATTTGTTGATCGATTTGATATTGACCATCTGTTTTTCAGCCTACCTCATTTTGACCCACACCCATGTGTAATCCTCATCCCCAGAGATCAGAGAAAAACAGATCCAGCCTCGTTTAAATGCAGCGAAGGAGCTTTTCACACCCGAACTCTTCCCAAAGCAAATACCGTCCTTCAATGTCGAAACAAAGGTGATCGGGATGTCCTTGGTCCAACATCCGAGTCGTCAGTCGAGGGCTTCCTAGTGTTTCATCCTTGATCCACTTTCATGTTTGCATATTTTGGGCCATACATGGGCCATACCTCTCTTTCAGAACACTGATTCATCAACATCCAGTCACGTCCGTCAAGTGGGTAATATCTCCATGATGGTGCCATGTCGAAGTCCCATGTCCAAGTAACAACCCACCACCTGAGTCCAGCACCGGCACCTGCTGACTCTGATTCCACTTCTTCACCTCGCCCCGCACAGCTTTCCTAGGGCAGCAATGATGAATGGCTGGTTTTGGAAGGGTTTCAACACTTCGCAACAATCACTGCGTGGGGGGCAAAGATAAGATGAAAAAATGGAAATTCAAGTGGACCTATCCATCCATCGATCTATCTACCTAGTAAGTAATCTGTCTGTCTGTCTGTATGTCTATCTAACTGAACCGAAATCAACTGGGATATATAATAGGCTTTAAATGAAGACTCAGGAGACCACTGATCTTGTATTTGTTTCATATTCTCTTGTATTCACCATCCATTTTGAAGAACCCCTATCTTGACGCGAGATTCCGGAGCTGCTTCTCTTCCCGCGTCTCCTTTTCAGACCTGGGCTGCACTTTCGGTGCGTGTCGACCATGCACCAAATCGGTACCGAGGTTTCAGCCACGGAAAACCGGTCCGATTTGTTTACACTGTTCAACCATCATCAACCCTCACCTGGGTTTCATGGTCTCAATCCTCACTGGTTTCACTCTATCTCAACCATCATCCACCATCATCAACCGCCATCAACCATCCATTTTGAGACCCCCAACCCTGGGCCTTTAAGGTGAGTTTTGCACCAGGTGATGTGCATCGACTTTCTCTTTCTGATCACCGAGAAGGCCGGAGGAAACTAATAGCCTAAAAAGGAACAAATCCACCACTAAACCTGGGTTTCTTGGTGGGCTGTTCAGTCTCAAAGGGATTGAAAGACTCTGACATGAACAGAACTTTCAGCGTCTGCCGAAGAAGTGCGATCTTTTGCAGTTGAGCAACTCCTTTCTTCCGAGCCATGCCAGTGCAGCTTGCAGCTTTGTCCCATCCAACTTCGCCGCACGGGCAAACATGGCAAGCGCATGTTGCACCTCTCCTTCGTCTCAAGGAGCACCCAGCTGTCAGCCCACATGGTGAGTTCTGCACCTTATCTGCTGGGGTGATTTACCAGTGGAACCACAAATGATATGGTTGATCAGGTCTTTATGGTTTTTATGGCATCATGGGGCCCTTGATTCCTCCAGATGTTCGGGGGTTAATCTTGAGCCACTCCGGAGGTCCTTCGCTCTCGCCCAGGGAGGCCAGGGACAGCGAGACCTCAGAGGATGATGATCAAATGGGTCAGAAGCTATGGCAAGCGCCAACACTGACCACATTTTCTGGGTCTCTAGTCTCTAGGTCTGAAATCTCGACCCACTCAAATCTATGATCAAGTGCTTCAAGATATCTTCAAACCGCAGTTTCAGTAACCCCAGATCTTGAGGTCTAAACCTTCCAATGCTTGTGAAAAACTCACCACATCAGCTTTCGCATCCTGCCTTGGCAGCTTCAAGCCAAATCTCGGGATCGTCAGGTGCCAAATCCAAAGCGCCCAGTACCTAGTGACGCCAGTTGCCCAGTGGCCCAGTGGAGGAGGGGGAAGCGACCGCCGGCTGCTGCAGACTACTGTGAAGAATGAAACTGATGGCATCCCACAAATGGTTCTCTTCAAAAACTTTTTTTTTGCAGTTCCCAAGTTCCTCAGAAGTGACAGAAGTGACTGGCCGCCATGCAGCTATGGCACCTGGAGCTGACCTTCATGCTGCTTGATGAAAGGGTCTGAATTGGATTTGTCAATGCCCTGCTGCTGTTTGAGGCCCTGGCAAGCTGCTGCTGCTAGCAGCTGAGTTGGAACTTGATGCTGGTCAAATCCCTCTACTTTTTTAGAAAATTCATGAATGAAATCTCCGTGTGTGATCATGTGTGTATACATATATATATATATATATTGCGTATCTATCCCTTTGTAGGAATCCAGATGTATCCCCATGTTTCATGGTCATATTATATGCACATTTCTTTCCTGGCCAGTCAACTGACAGAAAAACATCTGAGTCATCTGTCAGTTCCCACTGCGCCTTCTGGAAACTCTTCCGGGCCGCTTTGATGTAAAACCTGGGTGTCTTCCATCATCTTGGATTGGTAGACATTCGTAGTCGCTGCTTGAAATCATTTGAAATGGTATCTATCTATCTATATACATATATACATATTCGTTGAAGGTACCAGCCCCAAAAGGACAAACAAGGATAACGAACGGTGGACATTTGGGGGCCGAAAGCGTACGTATCTATCTTGTCTGTCTATCTGTCTGCCTGCCTGTCCGTCCGTCTATCTATCCATCTACCTATCTTTATATGTATATATATATATATTCCCAATCATATACTTATATACAATGTACATATATTTATGTACAAGGAACATACAATAGACTCTCCAGTAAACCAACGTAGCGTTGGAAAATAACCCGTTTACTTCCATGATATACCTATCGGAAGTGATGATTTCCATAGCACACTGTTAGTTTACCAGAGCGTAACTCACATGCGTTTGGCATTCTTGGATCCCATTGAATTCCATGAAATCTCCATGAAATCCCCAGGAAATCTCAATGAAATTGCCATGAAATCCGCTTCCAGTCGTTTTCGCCACAGCAACGGTGCGCGCAGGGCGTGCTGCTTCGTCAGATACACCGAGGCGTCCAGGAGATGCGACGTCCGCATCCGCGCGTTGCACACGGCCTGGGCGTGGCACAAACGCTGGGTGAAATGATGGGGATATAGGTTATAGGTATAATGATATAATGATATGAAGAGAAAATCATGGAAAATCATTGTAAATGATATTTTTCGGGACATATAATGATATAATGATATAATGGGAAAACCATGGTAAATGATACGTTTTGGGAAATTGTAAATCATATTTTCGGGGGATGTAGTACATATAATATACTGATATGGGTTGGCTTAGAAAAAGGGTACGGATCGGTCCGCGGTGGTGGGGACGTATAAAACAAGTGGGTTGCATATAACAGGTTTGATCCGGACCTACTGAAAAGGTATGCTAAAGTGGCCTGGCATAAGTACGGGTATGGATCAAGGGTATAGACGGTATAGATCATATCCCTTAGAGATGTATGGATCATGGGTATGGATCGGGGCTATGGATCGCCTGTGGGTCCAGGGTATGGATTGGGCCCTTGCATTTTGAGCCGCGGCCATAGAATGAAATTGGGATATCATGATTCTTGGGGGGATGATGATGGGACAAAATTCAGGGCTTTAGCCTTGGCATAGTTTCTCAGGTTTTACTATAATCGAAATTACACAGTAGGTACTGGCACTGGCAATTTAACAGTTTGCTATTGAAAAATTGCCCATTTAGTTCGATGGAAAATACCTGTTCAGAGCATCCATTTGTTGGAAATCAATCATCCCTTCCCCCGTCATTGTTTAACACTCCTCATAAACCAAGGTGGCTGCAATGGCCTCTAGAGCATTTTGGGACCAAAAAATGGGCGTGTGATGGCATGGTGATGGGATCATTTCCGATACAATCTGGACTTGGCGGGGATACAATTCGAATCAATAGGATATACCAACCAACAGCATACTGTTTCGGGTCTGTCTGTCTGTCTGAAAATGGGGTATCCCTCCAAAATTGCAATTCCAATACGGGACATGACAAGACAATAAACCACTGGATTTATGGGTAACCTATTTTCAGACAAACCCAAATACCAAACCGAAGAGACTGAAGATAGCTTTGATATGGCTAGAATCAAAACCCGATTTGTGTACCGCAACGAATGTCAAAATAGCTGGTAGTTGCGGATCTTCATCCCCCCAAAATATTGAAGCACGGAAGAGATCCAGAATACGTCGACACCAATTCCTAACATGGGAACCAGGAATCACTGGGTTGAGACATGTTTCAGCCCCAATTGAGCCACGAAAAATACCCATCTTATCCCGTGTTCCCATGGTGCAGCCCACAGTCCCCTTAAACCAGGTCCAACCCAAGATTTTATGACCAACCATCAGTCAACCATCAGTTATCAACTCTATCCCCATGTTGTTGGTGCCTTAAAACCCATATTATGTTTGAGCGTAACATCCCCAACTGTCATTCCAGTTTTCCGGTTAAGCCACCGTTTGATCACCTGCAGGGTCTTGAGAAACTGAGAAACCTGCAGCCCCTAAGGCCCCCTGAGGCCCCTGACAGGTTGCTCCCAAGGAGCCAGCGAGAGGTCAGCATCCTCGATGGGTGGCTTCAGAGGGGGATGACATACATCTGGATAGCCCATTTCAGTTCTAAAAAAGAACTAAGACATACAATCTCTGGTGAAAATGAGTTGTTTGTGGAGAAAATAAGTGTCCTCTTCGGTCGAAGTGAGGAGTCCCATGGTTGGTTGGTGCAATTCAAAAGTGAGACTGTTTGTAATATAGTATTATCTAATCTATTTGTCCTGTGTTTGACCACCAGCATGGCTTTCAGGGCCGCGCCTCCTCCGCCCGCGCCTGTGCTAAAGCCTCCTCGGCGGCCTGCAGCTCGCTTCTCAGCTGCGCCACGCGAGCGCTCAAGGCGCTGACCTCCACGGGGGGGGTTCCCCTGTGGTAAACAAATAACCATTCTTTTGATGGGATAAACCAAGCATCCCCAACGTTTTGTCGTTGTTGATGGCACTGGCTTTCCCACGTTCATGTGTTTTTGATGGTGTGGTTTATCAATTGTGGGCAGATTTGGGGGAAGAATCGGAAGGTGAAGTGCTTTTTGGGAACATTAATGATGGTAAACTGCACCAAAGCAACAAACAAGTTGGGGGGTACCCCCAACTTTCAGACATACAAGTACCATGGAGATATGCAAGATGGAAGATGGAAGATGCTGGTTTGATGAAGGGGATTGAAAGGTTGATGCTGGTCGAGCAAGAGTGTGGCAGAGACTATCACTTTAAAGCAAGAAATGTGGATAGAAGTAATCGAAAATGCGGTGTGATTCAGCGAAATTCGGGAAAAACACAGACGTAAGATGATGGGAGGAAGCTCATGGTGTTATTTCATCCCATCTCTTTCATGATCTCAACATGAGGTTTGAGGGACTCAAGTCAAATCTGTGCTGATTGAGCTGTGACTCTACCCAGTTCGTGGTTCTACTGGTGGATTTTCCTCCTGAAACCGCTCGATTTTTGGCCGAGGTGACAGTAGAAGAGAGCCCCTCTGTCAGCTCTTCGCTGCTGCTTAGGGCCTGAGGCTCAGGACATGGTTGAAGGAAGACTTGATGCTGGAAACCATGGGTTTTTAGACACCCTCCAATCAAAGAGGGGGTTCCCAGTGTTTAAAGTTTCTCTTCCACCAACTGCACTTGCAATGGGTGCCAGGTCGGATTTCGACCTGCACTGCTCGAATTCCGTGACAGCGCTTGAATCATTGAAGGGTAGCAGATTGGACAAGTTTCAGATAGAAATTCCTGATGCAACTCCTTTTTGCTGGCGGCAGTTTGAAAAATTTCTTCACCAAACTCTAAGTCCTTGACAAAGCAAAGAAGCCAGCAAACTCGTCGCTTCATTGCCAGAGGTGGCGGACTTTGATGAGCTGATGGGCTTCTGATGCTGACACTCTGCCATGTTCAAAGACATACAGTAATGCCTTTAAAGAAGCAACCAATACATTTGGATTGCTAGGTTTTGGGTTTCTAGCTTTCTCGGCAACCACAAACGAATTATTCAAAATCGCTGTTTGTCAACATGCGGTGTTTTGAAGAGTCTCATTCGTCTATCTTCTGTCAACGTTCGGATTGCAGATGCACCAAATGCCAAGGATGGAGCTTGCTGAAATCGTTCACTTTTCAGCTGCCATCTGCCAAGATGCTTGGGACCCGTGATAGAAATCCTTTCATATTGAGCAAAATTCGCTGATTCAGTGGCCAGAAACTTGGCGGTCAGTCCTGAACCAACTGGTGTATCTACCCTCCGGTAATTCAAACTAGCTATTGAAAATGACCCTATTTAGTTCGTTGATTTACCTAATATGTTTTTAGATGGTGATTTTCCCTGGCAAATTGCCAGTTTACCAGAGGTTATCATGGCCATAGCTATAGCCTTCTCTGGTCATTCCTATCCCACTTGACTCTGTCTCGGCAGCCCAGTCCTCGGAAAACGCTTCCCTGGACCTGTAAAAAACCACGTGGCAAGGGATGGCCAGGGATTCTGGCGGAATTTGGGAGCTGCCCCGTCCTGAAATTTGTCTATCTTTCAAGGGTTTTGTTTCTCAAAATGTCTTTTTTCAAAATCTGAAGTTGTCCGCAGGCTGTCAGTCTGGTAGCTGAACACAAAATGACATCACCTTAGAGGAAAAAAAAACATGTCCACTTGAGGTCTTAGTCACGTAGTCCATTTTCCCATCTACATGGCCGTAAAAAAAAAAAAACGCCCACCAAGAAATCACTCAGTCCAACTTACCAACTATGGGTTACAACCCAAGCACTTCAAATCATTTATGGCTTCTGCACAGCTTCTCCAAGTGATTTTCCCAGCTGTCCGATCCAGTTTAACCCGCCGGAGCCACGTGCAGGTCTCCGGCGACCTGGCGGGATCGTGAAGACTTATGACTTATGACCAGATAGTAGCTATTCTATAGTAACATCTATATAGATGGGATTCTATAGTGGTAGTTACTATACTATAGAATCTATATAGATAGTTACTATAGAATAGAATCATCCTGACGTAGATAGATGGGATTTTCTCTCAGATTCATATCTCAGTGAGGTTGGCACTGAGGTACTACCATCCACCAGATGGGTCCAAAAGTCCAAACTCTCTGTTACCTCAAGAAAAACCATGAGGATATCCAAGAAAGGAACACTAAGTTGTGCAGCTGGGTGCACCAAACTAATACCAAACAAACAACAAGAAACCCTGTGAATCACCGCGTCACTCTGCCCACACAATCCCTGCAGGCGCAATCTGCCTGGGCATCTCATTGCCCTGGCAGGCTTGGAGGGTTGGTTTCTCGCTGGCCCGACCCAGGTCATAGGTCATGGCACTACAGTGACTTTCCACGTCCCTGTGCCGTCAGGTCTTTTTCCAGTGCAAAGCATTATCATGAGGGTCAAGCCACTCGTGGAGCACGTGGAAGGGGCGCTTCAGCCCCGAAAACAGGCATCCGAGATGGGTTGGCATGGAATTGTCCGGTTTTTGCATTGCTTAAGAACCATTTCCGAGGACCAAGAATTCAAACCTTCTAAACGACCAAAGTATCATCCATGAAAGTGAACAGTTGGTCCTTTCGAGTCAAGGAATGTGCTCGTGGCATCATGTCAATGATCAATTTCAAAAAGGCTAGAAACATCAAGAAACGGGTTTCTCAGCTCTTTTCGGCCAGGTCCTTGCAATTTCCAGATTTTGGAGCTACAGAAACGGTCACCACTAATTCGAAATGGTGGAATAGTTCTTTAACCCCCCAAATGAAAAGTCACCATTTTGATTGGAAATCCTGCCAAGACTAAATTAAATCCGCATTCAATTTTTGTGTTGGTTACCTCCTAAGTTTTCTTGATTGCTTTTGGGACCCTTCTCGGCTGTCTGTGTCTCAGATCTGCCGCATGCTCAGAGCTTTGTCAGGAAGCGACGGATGCAAATGGCGTCTGCGACACGTGCTAGCCAGCCAGAGGGTAGCCCAGGCTGCTGAAGGGTCGGACACTCGCCCTTTCCTGCCCAGACGCACCAAGTTGTTTCGTGATTCATGTGATTCTAAGACTTCACATGAGATATTGCTCGGGCTGGCAACCGCGCCAAAGAGCTGGCAGTGAATTTCTGTATGGTCGTCGCCCAATTCCCGCAGGGATAAGTGGAAAAATGTGTTCTTTTAATGACTTGTCATATCTTGACTTATCTTGACATGTGGGGTTGTCTACAACTTTGGAAGCCCCTTTCATCCCATCGGTTAAAACCTCATTTTTTTTTGATGGCTATGAACTGGACCATGGCTCGAGATATCCCAATGGGCTGCTCAAGCAGCAACTTCAGCCGCGTTATCTTCCAACCATCTCACACGTCGTCCGTCTTCCCACACTCCTGGCGGATGGAATTACCAGTGGAACATAACGGTTCCACACAATGTTCTGTTTTAAGACTTACTGGTGCTTAGTAGGGAATGGGGGAATGGATGGGAATGGGATGATTATTAATGGTTATTATAGGTCATTCCCTCATTCCCTACTAAGCACAAGCGAAAGTCCCTCTCCTTATATCAAGCTGCTAGCTAGCTGGCACAAAGAACAAATCATCAGGTAGACGTCTTCTGAGGGAAAGATTGACAAGTCTCACTGCCCATGAGTTTCACGAATCGATCTACTCGCCTCTTTACTCGCCTCTTTGAGGGTGACAGACAAACATCTTCCATTCGCCGTAGAACCGCCGCACAACATGGATGTGTATCCCAGTTGGCACCTGGGTAACCCTTGTTATAACCTTTATGGTGAACGGGCTGAGTACCCCAAAATTCCATGGTTGAGAATCCCCATTAAAATTGCCGCTTTCGGGTAGAGTATCCCCTATTTTTGGAGAAGCCCATGTACTTAGGTATAGTTGGGAAAGGAACAACCCACCAACTCCTCACTAACTGGGTTTGTCTTAAAGGGGGTGCCCCAAAATATGGTTGATTATCATCACTTTCCCGATTGAAATTACCATTCTGGGCTATACCCCATTTTCAGACATGCCCGAATATCCATTTGCATCCATTTCTTGGTTAGTATCTGATTACACCACCATAAATCCCCATGAAATCCCAAAGTAAATGAGCATTCAGGTGTCCTTGCTTCTTCTCCTGTGCAAGGCTGACCTTGGAGGCTTGGCCCCCGAGGCATCCATTGTTTCACCGCAGCGATCTTGCGGGAAAGACCCAAAGATCCACAAAAGTAGTCTGCAAACATATCTATGTGTATATATATGTGTGTGTGTATACGTCTATACATATGTATATACATATGTATATAATATACATATGTAATCATATGTATATAATATACATATGTAATCATATGTATGTAATATGTATACCAATACATTTACTTTTGTGGGAGAACAAAAGGATTCAGGTACCCAATTTTTCAGACAGGCCCTGCATCATGCCGGTATTTATACGCGCGCAACAACCCATTGGTACAGGATGTCTTCTATCAACTATCCAGCTATACCAGGTGACGTCCCATTGAGTGAAACCGTTGACAAAGTCAGAATCACAGGCACCAACTTTTGCCAAATGATCCATTCACAAAAAACACACTTCATGTAGAGACCCAATCTTTCACTAAGTTCTCTTTTTGAAGCGCATGTGAGAAGGGAACATCGAGATATCCCCAAGGAAAATCAGCGCTTGTTTGGTAGAGTTGTATCCAATTCCACACATTTTTGTTGTGTCAATCTCAACAGTCCTTGCATGATAATAACTCGAGTTATTTCCACCGCCACCGCATGGGTGTGTCTCAAAAGGGGGATCCGGGATACATTTAAAAAATCAGATCTGGGTACCCTATTGTGAGCCAAAAACCCAGCTTTTAGGAACCAAACGATGCAGTCATGGCGATGTTTTTTCTCAGCACCCCCACATAGGAGCCGGTGCCGTGCTGCTTGCCATCTCGCCTGCAGGGAGATGCCAAAAACGCTGGGTGGAAACCATTGGGGGAGAACCATTGGTGATCTAAATCCATTGGTTAACCCAAAAAAAACATTAGAGTGGCAGTATGAAATTAGTCTGATTAATTCACACCATCTTTGGCAATTGAACAATGTTGTTAAGAAGAAACAATGGAAAAAATGGGGCAACCCATAGTCAAACAGCCACAGTGCATTCCAGTTATATTCCAAACAAATCAACCAGCATGGCTGTGAGGTCCGAGTCCCCCGACCATTGTCCATCGTATTTCCGTCCGTCCGGCCAGGAGAACCTGAGAACGGTCAGGCCGGAGGTGATCTCCTGAAACGACAGTCTTAAAAATTACTGTTGCGAATAAAATTGATAGTGTTATTTCATGTTATTGCTAAAAATCAATATCAGAATAATTACATACAATTACTATGATTAGTGTACTACCATTGTCACTATCACTATTGATATAATCATTATCATTGATTACATATCATTACTACTATTAAGCATACTATCGGATGATATCATATGGTATTGGATGATATTGTGAAATGCATCTGCGATGATATCCCGTGATACCCTGGTACGAATATGATAATATAGACTGTATAGAATTCTGATCTGATATGACATGATATAATCCGGAAATATAATCAACCCCTTGGTGCCACAGCGTCTTCCTTCATGACACCTCCCCTTGCGGAACTGCGCCGGTGCTGAGCTTCCTTGCACACCATGTCCATCTTTCGAATCCTTGGCGCCACAGCTTGGTTCAACCAGGGTGTGGCAATGGCAGTGGCACTGATGGCACATCATCTGAGGCCTCAACTTCCTTGTACTGCCCTTCCTGGAGAGCGGGGAAAAAAACAGGACGCTGGTGCTGCGATTAAGACACTTTTTTGGTCGTCCCTTGTTCGATCAAAGTCATCTTTAGAGGAAAAAAAACTGCGAAATTTGCGCCCAAAAAGTTTTGCAAAACAGGTGAAACAATCAAATAGTCTCAAATAGTTCTGTTTCTCCATCAAAGCCAAGCAGCATACTTCTCATCACTATGACGCCGACTTAAGTAGCAGAATGCGATACTTGAGTCTATGATTATGGTGTCGGTGTCGTGGGGATACTCTCTGTGCGCTTCTGTTTCTGAGCCACCAGACGTACATGCGGCCGTCTGCCCAAGTAAACACGCCATGGCCGTGCATCCGATTGTTCACCTTGGCCAGACTGTTCCCCACAGAAGGGGGGGAAAATTCTCACGTTGAGGCTTCTAAAAAAAGCTCCAAAGCTTTTGGGACACCACATCCACTGGGTGCGCCAAACCCATTGACCCTGGTATCTTCGGCCATCGCCCTGTCAAAAACAAGTCTAAAACCGCTTGATGAATTGGTGAAAGTGAGGCCTGGCAAGAATTTCCAAATGGGTTTGTCTGAAAATTGGGTATTTAATCCCCAAGTTATGGCCATTTGATAAGGACAATGATGAATAATCACTAGATTCTGGGGATACCCTGTTTTTGAACAAACCCAAATGGATACGCCACAATGATGGTTGGATGTTCTTGCCAGACTCCACTCAAGAAGTCTGTTATGAGAGCTGCAAGATTCCAAGCAAGAAGAGCGCCAGGCAGACCCAAATGTAGAGACCTTCGCCATTGATCTCGTTGTCACGAAAGCCACCCTGATGATTCCAAGTCTGCAACGCTATGGAGAACATGCCCACGCAATTCACTCGAAATATGTTCGAAGGATGAGGATAGTCCCAATATATCCAAATCTACATCATCAACCGAAACAAAAAAAAACATCACTTTGGCTCATTCCCAACAGATTATGAAAATCATTGTTCTCTCGCACCTTTCACCAACTTCCAAATCTCCAATCATGGTGAATTTGTGACTGTCTTTCCACTGTTGGGAAACATTCCTACTACTGCCCGTCGTATCGCAAACAGCATACCATCCCCATCCCTATCTGTGATATTCGTTGATTCCATTTTGGAGTGGTGGGTAGAAATGTTCAGGGGATATATCAATGGTATTCCTCCATATCTGCGCGTATTACTACAACTCCCAAACCTGGGATGATTGCACCAAACCTATCCATGATTTATGTTCATGCTTTTTAGACCCAACACATATGGGAGGTTTCCTAAAATAGACCTTCAAATCATCCATTTATAGATCCGGATTTTCCATTATAAACCATCTATTTTTGGGGTACCTCCATTTTAGGAAACCCCCATATAGGACCAGCTGAAGCTGCCCATTCAACACCTCATAGCTGGATCGGTCGGCCCAGCTGAAACTGCCGTGACCATTCTTCCGGCCCTCCTCAAAAACACCGGCGGACGCCAAACTGGAAGGGGTTCATGGATGACATTCACAAGTTATATAGAAAGTTGGGTTAATAATTTGTTCTTCCCAATAAAGCCTATAACAATGCGCAAGATATGCAGGATAGTTTGATAACCCCCAAACTAATTGAATCATTGACCAAGAGGAGACGCTGCTCTTGCATGGATATGACAAAATGGCTGGGAGATATGCCAACCAAAATGTGGCAATTCTTGCGATCGACTATTTGAGACCTAGACAAGGATCATGCTGCAGGTGAGATTGTCACAAATGTCACATGTCACTGGTCAAAACTGGGCTTTGGACCAAGTATTCCCCTTGGTATCTGGCACCTAAGCGTCAGCTGTGCAAAAAACTGAAGAGAAAGCCAGTTCTATCGTGGCATTCTGAAGGACCCCGGGTGTCCCTGCCATCAGGCCAGAGTTCGATGCCTTTGCCGTGCCTGGGTTGCTGCAAACTATCCCCATTGCTTGTTGCTGAACATGTCAAGGCTATGATTCATGCAAAGCACATTTATGTAACAAGATTCGGTGCAAACCTCTGAAAAATGCGCATGCAAGATCATGCACCCTTCGGTGCATTCTTTGGACACCCACAGACATATATATATATATACACATACATACATATGCAAATATATATATATATATATACATATATGTATATATATGTATATATATATATATATGTATATACATATATATATATATGCATATGTATGTATGTGTATGTATATATATACATATATAGACATATATATATATACATATATATGCATATATATATATATACATATATATATATACACATGTATATATATATATATATTTATATGTACATGTATATATACGTGTGTATATATATATATATGTAAGTGTCTGTATTTGTATATATATATACACACATTTATATATAAGTGTGTGTGTGTGTAGTTGTGTATGTATATATATATATATATATATGTTGAAAAATTCAAGGCAGCACTGTTGACTCAAATGTTGCAGCTGATGCTGTGCGCGCCTTTTGTACTGTTGGACAAAAGCTTCAGGAATTGCTCAGGCTCNTGAAAAATTCAAGGCAGCACTGTTGACTCAAATGTTGCAGCTGATGCTGTGCGCGCCTTTTGTACTGTTGGACAAAAGCTTCAGGAATTGCTCAGGCTCAAGGCCTGTTGATCCATGATGTTGCCAGGAACATACAGTAACTGT
>BGPT01004325.1:5154-16133 GCA_003297045.1 Symbiodinium sp. clade C Y103
ACCGGACCATGACGGAACCTCGGCCGAAAACACACTTGAAAGACCGTATGTCGTATGGAGTCCTGATAGGTCCACCGCATTTGTTTGTCTTTCTTGTCAGTTCTATGACGTCTGGAAATTAAATCCCAGAAAGGCCTTGCGCCGCGTGACTGAGTCACAAATACATTGGTAAGTCATGATCGAAATGTGGTAGAAAACACAGAAGTGGACAGCTTGTTCNCCGCGTGACTGAGTCACAAATACATTGGTAAGTCATGATCGAAATGTGGTAGAAAACACAGAAGTGGACAGCTTGTTCAACAGTTCAACCAGAAAATTCCGCAGGTACAGAGAGGTGATCAGCCTCCCCTTCCCACCGATGGCAATAGCTTGCAACGCACGTCATACGGTTTCCACGACGTGCGGGGACGACGCACTTTTGAAAATGAACATCGGAAACAACTTCATCAAGAGACATCATCAAAAACCCTTGGAAACAGGGTGTGACCCCCCCACCCACACACACACACACAAGAGGGTGGGAGGGAAAAGGGAGGGGAAACAAGAGGAAAACAAAAACCAACAAAGGCAGACAAGAGGCAGAGGGAGCACGCAACAAGCAGGCAAAACAAAGAAAGGAAGGGGGGAAGGCGGGGGGAGACAGCACACAGGAACCCAACCCTGGCACGAAGAAGGAGCAGGCACCACCAAGCACAACAGGCAACAAAGCAAAAACACAGCAGCGGAGACGACTGAAGCAGGACAGCCAACGGGAGGAACAAACACACANACAGGCAACAAAGCAAAAACACAGCAGCGGAGACGACTGAAGCAGGACAGCCAACGGGAGGAACAAACACACACCTGAGCTAGGGGCAGGGGGGGGGGAGAAGGGTTGGGCGGGTGGGAAGAGGGGGAAGGAAGAACAGAAGACAAAAGGACGGGAAGGAGAAGGGAGGGCGGTGTCCCAAGCTATGCATGCTGCATCCATGGACCCCCCGGAGAAAGAAAGGAAAGGCGCACCCAGCTATACCAAAGTATCCAGGGTCGCACCCAGAGCGGGGGGGGGCATTACCAAGTTGCGACCAATGTATTTGAAGTCGGGCGCATTCAGAAATACTTCGTCATATGACCACTTCTCCCTTGTGGGTACTTCGCCCGTAGGGCAGAACTTCGCCTTATGGCTGCCACTGTTTGTTGGACGAACTTCAATGTCCACCTTGACATTAATGGCTTCTTTTGCATGCAATATGCAAAGGGAACTTCATGATGTTGGCCACATCCCACTCTGCATCCGGGAAAATGCCCGGTCATTTCTTTCATATCCGTCGAAACGGACAGACGGTACTACCAAGTCAGGTAAAGTACCCAAGACACACTGTTGGATATTTAGATTCGCCAGTAGTGAGGAGAAGTGAAAGAACACCACCAATTCCTGAGATCAATGGCCTGACACGGGTCAAGAAACATGAATGCAGNTGTTGGATATTTAGATTCGCCAGTAGTGAGGAGAAGTGAAAGAACACCACCAATTCCTGAGATCAATGGCCTGACACGGGTCAAGAAACATGAATGCAGGTACGTCCAAGGGACGTCTCCCCTTGATATCACTGTGACATCTGGCCGTCTTCGTTGGCACAGGAACCAGAGTCACACCTGTGCCCNAACATGAATGCAGGTACGTCCAAGGGACGTCTCCCCTTGATATCACTGTGACATCTGGCCGTCTTCGTTGGCACAGGAACCAGAGTCACACCTGTGCCCACTGCATAGTGGATATTTAGACTGCATGTTATTAGCAGTCTACACACACACAACTTACTCGCACACAACTTACCTACGCACACAACTTTCTGACACACAACTTACTAACACACAACTTGCTCACACGCAACTTACTCACACACACACACACAACTTACTCACACACAACATACCCACACACACAGACACACACACAGACACAGACACAGACACACACACACACACACACTTGATCAGAACAGTCATTTCGAATTGGGTAGCTAGAATGCATCGGACGTGCAAAAACACTTCCATTAAATATGACAAGATGCGTAAATAAATACATAGAAATATATTTATAATCACAAGAGATGTTGATGATATAAACCAACAGCGATAACATATAAAGGTCCCCCCAGCTGCGACTTAAAAGCGCCCAGGGCGGGACTATACTATATAAATATATGCAGGTACACAAGGTTGTCCAAACCTTGCATCCCACACCACTGGTAGCTTCGTTGGACAGAGTCCCAGTGGTGTGCTGTGTCCCCCTGCATGTCAGGTTCAACGGCGAGACTAATAGAATCACCGAGTGATAGGTTCAACGGCGAGACCAGAGGAATCACCCAGTAATAGGTTCAGGTACAATGGNCATGTCAGGTTCAACGGCGAGACTAATAGAATCACCGAGTGATAGGTTCAACGGCGAGACCAGAGGAATCACCCAGTAATAGGTTCAGGTACAATGGCGAGACCACAGGAATCACCGAGTATTGGGTTCAATGGCGAGACCAAAGGAATCACCAAGTAATGGAAATGGTGAGGCCCAGAACGGCGGCACATAGTTTAACACATCGACAGTCACAATGTGGTCCCCCTGCATGGCAGGTTCAACGGCGAGACCAGTGGAATCACCGAGTGATAAGTTCAAAGGCGAGAGCAGAGGAATCACCAAGTAATAGGTTCGGCTGCAATGGCGTGACCAAAGGAATCACCGAATAATGGGTTCAATGGCGAGACCAAAGGAATACCAAGTAATAGGTTCAAGTTCAATCCAGCGGTAAAAATGAATAGAAGTTTTACATCTCTTCAGATGGTACACACACACACACACACGCCCCGCCGCAGCGGGGCAATGCTCCAAAATGAGATGACGATGAAGGTGAGATGACGGTGACAATGGGATGAACAACTACCTAACCGGAACCCAAGAGGGGGAACACAAAAGAAGAGAGGAAGNCAATGGGATGAACAACTACCTAACCGGAACCCAAGAGGGGGAACACAAAAGAAGAGAGGAAGGGAGCAAACACCAACACCAACACACCTAGCCCGGAGCAGGCAAACCCTGAAAAGGCAAGGGAAAAGAAAAAGCGGACGGAAAACGGACAAAACCAAAACCCGAGGAGGGGGGGGCGGACGGAAGCGCCTGACACCCAAGCTCTTCATTCAGCCGGTCTTCGTCCTCAAAAATCACATCTTCCCGGAGCTGCTGCGGAATCTGCTGCGTCGACCTCTGCGGCCCGGAAGAGCTAGAAGACCCAGCCTCGCAAGTCGCACACCCAGCCGAACCAACACAAACACAATCCGTTTTTCAACCAAAGGCTGACCCACCACTCCCGCCTTGCGGTAGCAGCTCAAATTTCGCAGGAGCTCTTCCACCATATCCTTCTCCGTTTTCGACTTGCCACCCAGCTGCTCGACGGGTATACCAGCAGCGCCACATAAGCTTTGAAGATCGCACTTCTCCAAATTCCCAAACTCTCTCCACTCAATTTTTTCAGTCGGGAAGTCATTTTTCAATCGCTATTGAATTTGCTTGAAAATCAATCGATTCAACGTTTTTTCAATAGGATGCAAACCAATAGAAATCACCTGGAAATTCAATAGAAATGGCACAAAAAAATCAATAGGAAAAACGTTGACATTCAATAGGAATTCACATGAAAAATCAATAGAAAAAACATGAAAATCAATAGGAAATTGCATCAAAAAATCGTTAAAGATCAATAGGATTTTGCATGTGCAAAAGACAATTTTTAAAAGAGAGAGAATGCCAACGAGATATACCATGCAACTTCGCAGCTGCAACTTCGCAGCTGCAGCACCATCGCTTCGGAAAATGCTTCCGAAGGTGTCCCACAACTCGAACCATCTGTTCGGGTCCGACGGCATGAGTCTCTGCGACGGACGCAATCCCGGACAACAACACTACCGGACAGCTGGTTGTTCGCACTACTTGCGCTCACAACCACCGTAGGTATGCAAGTTTCCGGCCCCACGCTACAAAATGCTGCATGCTGTTGGTCTGCACATGCATCGAGCTGTGCCACATGCTGAATGCGTTCTGAAATACAGCAACAAAAAGGAATAAGACACGCGCCAATGCTAATACACTAACTAACGACATTCTCAAACCGACCTGTCACGCTGTGGCTTGAACCGACGAGCAACAGGAAGCAAGAATCCTCAAAAACAAGAAGAAACGTGCATCACTGCAACATGCATGCTTTTTTTGGTTCATTCCAGTCACACAACCTCTTGTACAAAGAAAAACTCTGCGGACACGAAATGTTCTCAGAACTGAAACGTGCATCCCTGCAACTGTTGGTTTGCACATGCATCCAGCTGTGCCACATGCTAACTGCTTTCGGAAATGCAGCAACAACAAGAAAATAAATGCTTTCGGAAATGCAGCAACAACAAGAAAATGACACGTGCCAATGCTAATACGCTAACGACATTCTCAAACCGACCTATCACTGTGTGGCGTGAGCCGACGAGCAACAGGAAGCAAGAATACTCAGACACAAGAAGAAACGTGCACCACTGCAAAATGCATTCTTTTTTGTATTCATCCGAGTCTCCAGCCAGTCGAACGATCTGTTCGGATTTTGACACTGAAACTCAGAAGAAAGCTCACACACGGGAGCTTTTACACACAGAAGCCTGTGCACACAGAAGCTTTTACACCGGGAAGCTTTTACACAGAAGAGCTTACACAGCGAGAGTCGTTTACACAGACAAGCGTTTACACAGCAACGCTATGACACACAGACAACTTTACACAGAGACCTCTTTACACACAAATTTTTTTACACACGCAAGTTATCACAGAGAAGAACGTTTACAGACAAGAACTTCTACACGGGGAAGTCTTTCCACGCAGAAGCTTTCACGCACAGAAGCGGAACTTTTACACAGAAGGGCATTTACACACAGACCTGTTTACACAAAGAACTCATTACACACAGAAACATTTACACACAGGAGCTTTTACAGAGAAGAGCGTTTACACCAAGACACGACAACAAGACACGTTTAGACATAGAAACGTTTACACAGAAGATCGTTGACACACTTACACGTTTACACAGAGAAGTCTTCACACACAGGAGCTTTTACGCAGAAGAGCGTTTACACACACGAGCTTTGACACAGGAAAGTCTTTACACGCAGAAGCTTGCACACATAGAAGCGAAACTTTTACACAGAATGGCATTTACACACAGACCCGTTTACACAGAGAACTCTGTACACACAGAAACATTTACACACAGGAGCTTTTACACAGAAGAGCGTGTACACCAAGACACGTTTACACGCAGAAACTTTTACACAGGAGGGCGTTGACACACAGACACGTCTACACAAAGGAGCTCTTACACAGAAGACCGTTTACACACAGAAGCTTTTACAGAGAGAAGTCAAAATCATAATCGCCATTTTCCCGCAATTTTTGCACTTCAACCCTCATTTTGTGCGAAAGGGTTGCATCTGAGACTTCAAAATCGCAATTTTACCTCAATTTTCGCACTTCGACCCTCATTTTGTGCGAAAGGGTTTCGTCTGAGATCTCAAAGTCGCAATTTTACTTCAATTTCTGCACATCGAACCTCATTTCGCAAGAAAGGGTTGCCCGGAACCATTCGCGAAGACGAAAATCGCAGTTTTTGCACATCGAACCTCATTTCGTGCGCGGGTTGCCGCGACCAGTGGGAAATCGCAATTTTACCTAAGTTTTTGCAGATCGAACCTGATTTCGTGCGAAAGAGTTGCCCGGACCCATTGGAAATCGAGTTTTTGCACATGGAACCTCATTTCGTGCGAAAGGGTTGCGTTTTGCAAACCGGCATTTGGCTGCCCTGCCGCTTAAAGAGAGAATTTAGAAGAACTTGAGAAGTAGGAGTTTTTGGTGGGAGCTTTAACTCCTGAGTATCAACTCCTGAATACTTACTCCTGCATATTAACTTCTGAATAGTAACTCCTGAATAGATGATGAAAATGTTGATGATGTAGATGATGTATATGATCTGTATGAGGTGTATGTGATTATGATGTGAGTAGGGGACGTTATGTGATGTGAGTAGGGGTCGTTTTGTGATGTAGATATAGATGTAGGTGATGTAGATGGTGTATATAGGTGATGTAGATGTAGATGTAGATGGTGTGGATGATGTGGATGATGTATTTGTTTTGTATGAGATGAATGTGAGGATGATGTGAGTAGGAGATGTTATGTAGGTGAATTAGGTACTCGTTCTTTGGGAAAAACCTTTTCGCAGGAGCTTTCGGGAAAAACAGCGCAGGACCCTTAGAAAAAGGGCTTGACTCACACACACTAAGGCCGCGTGTCGCCGAAACCGATTTTCTTAAAATGCCAATGGCTGAGTATACAAAAGGGGGAGAAAACCCCTGCTGTACATACAAGTGGGCAAGTGGTGGAAACGAATACTTTTGAATCAGGTGAACTCGGCTTTTTTAAAGCCGCTCAACCTGAGGCGGATTGACCCATCAGATACAACATCATGAATTAGTGGTAGATTGGGGCATTTGTAGGTGACTGCTTTTTTTGCGACAGAAACCGCGAATCCCAAGCGCATGGAATTGCCAACTGGTTCCAGCTCTACTGGGTGCCCGTAAAAGTCCGAATCTGAAAAAATTGAAACAATTGAAGTAATTGAAGTAGCGGTTCTTGGCTTAGCCGCACTCCATTCCCACACAGTTCAAAATACACTGGAAACAGCAAAAGCCGGAACGAGGAGTCACCAACAGATTCAAGTTGGTCCGGAAGCTTGCACAGGCAAAAGTTGGTAAGGACACGAATCTACTGTACACGAAATGTATGTACACGAGGTGCCGGCTTAGTTCTTGTTTTGCCATGCCTTGGTCTTGCCAGCTATGGCTGCAGAACCCTAAAAGTTGAAAAGTAATGTTGGTATGCACAACTGGTCTTGCAAGCTGCGTCAGCAGTGTCACCAGACACCCATGCCAAGATCTTGTTTTGAGACTCGGAATTGTTTTGAGCTTGGTGGAGATAAAAGTATATGCTACGAGGGCACCTGGCTGAATGATATCCGTGTGAGTAGGCTTCGGAGGTCACAATGTGTCGATTACCTGCGGCTCTCTCTTGTTGAGTTCGATGAGGATCAGCGTAGGCGGCCGAATATTATGAATATTCTTGTAGGCTGAGTAATGGTAGCGCTGCCTTGTGAAAAACCTTGTCGTGGATATGTTTTCATAGTTACCTGCATAGAAAGAGATGTTGCGCAGCATGGACGTACACGGAAAGTGTTGTGAACCGCTTCACTGTACATGGATACCTATATGTTGCTCCACATGACTGTACAAGGAAAATTGTGTGTGATCCGTATAGGAACACAGAAAATCGGCAAACGCACGGGCAAGGGCAAACCCTTTTGAAAACATGGGTTGACTGTTGACTCACGCGCAGTGGCCGTGTACCGTGGGTGCTTCACCTGCCAAAAGAAAAACAAAAACCAAACACAACACCAGAAAGAACGAAACCCAGGAGGTAAGAAGCCCCGCCAGGTTCAAACTTAGCCCGGAAATTGTAAAGCCGCATTTTGGCAACGACACTGACCAGCTGTACACGAGGAATATTTGAAACGGGGTGGAAGACCCAACGGTGCCGACTTAGACTTAGATTGTTTGCCCAACTCCGGGAAGAACGCAAGCCGGGAGCGAAAATGCCCAACAAGTTAAACTCAGCCGGGAATTAATGTGTAAAGCCAAATTTTTGGCAACGACGCGGATCTGCTGTACATCAAAAATATTTACACGAAGTGGATGACTAAACTTGCCTGCTTCGCTTTTTCCACTTAACGAGAACAAAACCTCCAGGAGCGAACAAGGCGCCAACAGGTTTACACTCAGCCGAAAATTGTACAGCCAAATTTTGGTAACGACACGGATCAGCTGTACTTCAGGAATATTTACACGAGGTGGATGACGACATGTGCCATGTAATCTGTGTCTCTAGACACCTATGCCAAGATCTTGTTGCAAGACTCGGAGTTGCATCGAGCTTGAAACATGGTGAAAAAAATGTATGTGCTGGACAAAGCCAAAATATGCCTGACGTAACGATAGCGGTGTTGTGTGGTGCGAGGAAACCTTCATAGTCCCATATTTGGTCCGTGGCAAGTTCTTGTTGACCTTCATGAGGAACAACTTTGTTGGCCGAAGTTTCTTGTGGACTGGGAGGAAGTAGCGTGGTACGAGGCAGTCTGATGCCAGCTGGTTTGATAGTTGCTCGTACTGAAAACGAGACCGGATGACTGTACATGGAGACCCTTGTTGAACTGCATCACTGTACACTGAAAATATGTCGTACGGAATGACTGTACACGAACACAGACATTGACATCTTCTTTATAGGTGGTTCAATCAGAGGCCTGAACAAAGCCAAATCCATTCACCTGGACAGTTCATAGGCAGCGAAGCACCCAAAGAATCAAACGCAACACTGGAGCTTTCACGTCACTTCAATTCAGAAAAGATCAGATCTTGCACCTGTTCTCAAACCAATTAAAGTTTGTCAAAAGGAGCAATGCTTCTGTAACACAGAAGATGAAACAAATGCCCTGTTGCTGGAGCCTGACAGGGCCAGTAATCATTCATGGGTCAGAGCATCAGAACCTGCAAGCAAGTCAATCAAATGAGAAATTCACTAGCCTGGCACAGCCAGGATCACGACCGGACCATGACGGAACCGCGGCCGGAAACACACTTGAAAGACTGCTAATCGTCGGTGATTGTTTGGAAGACTCATCTGAGTTTTGGGATCAAGTCCCATGCAGGCCATAGCCGCAATCGACTTGGGTGGTTTCTGGCTTGGCCACCTTGCCATTACGATTAAAAACTGAAAGACGAAACAAAACAGGTACATAGAGTTGATCAGACTCTGCTTCCAGCACGAGTGGATAGCTTCGTTGGGTGCAGTCTCCACTGTGCTCTGCACCCCCCTTTTTAAGTTAAAAAACAAAGAAACAACTAAAAACAGCGAAGGACCCTTAGAAACAGGGCTTGACTCACACACACACAGCATTTTCACACACAACATTGTCACACACAACTCTTTCACACACGTCACTTTCACACACACACACACACAAACACAACTTTGTCACACACAGCACTTTCACGCACAAACTCTTTCACACACACACAGCACTTCCACAACAACTTACACACAACTTTGTCACATACAGCACTTTCACGCACAACTTTCTCACACACAACATTGTCACACACAACTCCTTCACACACATCACTTTCACACACACACACACACAACTCTTGCACACACAACTTTGTCGCCCACAGCACTTTCACGCACAACTCTTTCACACCACGCAACATGATCAGGCACAACTCTTTCACACACAACCTTGTCACACACAACTCTTTCACACACAGCTCTTTCACCCGTCTCTTTCACATCGAGCGCGTACGACTCTTTGGCACACATCTCTGTCACACACAAATTCTTGAACACAATCTTTCTTCCACCACGTCCTTTCTCTTTCCTGCCTTTACCATCTCATTTTCACACTTGTTTGGCGCTTCTTGGAAGAAGTTGACATGTGGGTTCTCCGGTCCTTTAATTTTGATTCTCAATCAAGACAAACACGGTGCGAGTCACACACGTGCATGATGGTGTGAAAACCGAGGTGAAACTACAGTGGCACCGAGCACAAAGAACAAATCGATAAACATGAAGGTGATCAGTGTGGCATTGGGCAGCATATTATTGCAGTCATAGCGCATGGACGTGGGGCTCGCTCAGTGAAAGCGAAATGGAATCAATGAGACTTCTGCATTTGGCCTGTAATGCTTTCTCCCAATGCATGTGATGATGAAACTTGTTCAGTAGCTCCTCAAATTGTGAGTCAACATCCACAGCCTTTGGTACCTGAATCCCCTGGCTCACCTGCGTCACCTGGCTCGTCGATTCAGGCTCACCGGTAGGCGTCAAACCAGCAGGTTCTTGTAGGATGTCTGCCCTGAGTTGCTCTATCGTCAGCATTAGAGACTCGAGTTGGCTCTGCATGGTCTCGTAAAACTTGCAGCTTGCCGACAAAGAATCAGAGATGGCCCCAACGGATCGAAGAGACCCAGGCCTTTTCTCGAGTTCCACAGTGAGCCCCATGGACCCAGCAGGCAAAGTTCCAGGCGAGGTTTGAGACATCTTTTGTTCCATCTCTCCCGCTTCTTCGGTCGCTTCCAGGGCTTGTCTGTGTTCTCAGACTGTGGCCCGTAACTTCTGGATGCGCTGCACCTGGTGCTGGTGCTGCGTGCGCCGCGCGTGCTGCTTTGGCACGGGCTTGGTGCTTTCACTGTTTCCCACATGCTTCCCATGCTGCCCGCCGCTTCTTCCAGAGCCTTGGAAACTTCGCTGTGGATCAACGCTTTCACTTCCATCACGCCATACCTGGTCAAAGCAGAGAGCATCAATGGATCTCTCCTTTTGCAACTGCCTAAATGGTAGCAAAATTCCAGAAAGTCCAAGTCCCCCGAAGCATCGGCATCTAAAGCTTTGAACAGAGTCTCCATCTCTGACCTTTCGATGTCCATTCGTGCCATCACTTGCTGGAAGTCGAGGTCATAGTCGAAGCCATCTAGCATCTCTTGAAGGGACAAAGCACCACTGCCATCGTTGTCCATCCGATCACACAGCACGGCCAGTTCGACCATGTCTTTTTGCCTCTTTTGATCCTCTTCCTTTTGCTTCCTCTCCTGATCATTTTCCCGAGCTTCCACAGCCTTTTCAACCTCAAGAGTTGTCAGCCCAGAAATCTGAATCCACACTTTCGTAGTCCATCTTCAGCACGCCCTATTGTATTTCTGGGTACCCCTGCTGTTTTGCGCGCGCATGAATGTATTTTATTCTGCTGGAGAAAAAACGCTTGCTAAAGGAACCAAGACACGATGACCGCCAATATCAAGTTCAT
>BGPT01004329.1:0-14884 GCA_003297045.1 Symbiodinium sp. clade C Y103
AACCTGGGAACCGGTCGATCAGTATTTTGGCTGCTCCGACCTGCTCCGAGACCTTTACTATAGCTGAAGACCCCAAGCTTACGCTGTTGGGGAAAAAAACATGTTTTTTAACCTATAATGTATTATAATCCCACTATATATATTAATGATGCAATACTGTTGGAAACCTAAATATGGGTTGTTTCCTCATTGCGGTTATATTATAATCCCATTTTACCATATAATTGTGATACCAGAACCATACAATATTAGCATGGAATCACTATAGAATCACAACATGATCACCATCGATCGTGCGCGGATCAGGCTACTGCCATCAGCTGCCAAGGGCATGCGCTGGGAACTCTCCTTGCTGCCCAAGGCGGAAAAATGCCTGGAGAATACCTACGAGGTACGCGCTTACGATGATCGTATCCCGGTGATTTGTATGGTAAACTGAATGGGATTTATGTTTTTAATGGGTTTATCACGCTAAATGAATGGGGCTCATTATTAGTGGGTTGATACAATTTAAAACTTGTAAATAGTGAACCATAAACCATTTTGGGGTAATTTTACAATATTTTACATCCTCCCAAATGGTGGTATAGTGAATAACAACCTGTATTGCTGATGGTTTATTATTCGGTTTACAGCAACCCATTTTCTGGTGACATTCTGAATTACCATGCATTGCGGTTCCGGGCCACTCCCTCGGAGTCATTGTTGTGTTTTGGGGATGATAATGGTGATTTAGAGATATCTACCAGAGGTTAAAGCTTGGGAGGGGAGCTGGGAACCAGCCAGTAGGCATCCAATCCATGATACTCAGTTGATTACGACACAAACTTAAGAGACCTTAAGATGACATGCTAGTTCGTTCTACTTGTTGAAACCCAGAACATCTCAATGACTTGTGGATTACCCCTGGGTGAATTGAGGATCATCACTACAAACGGAGAAACGCGCGAGACCTGCGGCCGGTGGTAGCCATCCAGCCTGCAGGCCTTGACGTCCCCTGACCTCTCCTGCGGAGCAGGTGCCCGGTGGTTGGTCATCCAGCGCCCATACTCTTCTGTTGGATCCCCAAGAAATCAATCCATTCATAGCTATTGAAAATGGCCATAGAAATACTGGATTTTCCCATGGAACATTGTGATTTTCCATAGTTATGTTAGTTTGCCAGAGGGTATATCTGAGTATCGCTACATTTTTGGTCCAACTCAATCCAAATCAAGATTTGGTGAGTCTAAACGCTACCACCATGTGTCTATCAGATGTTCCGTGCAATTCGCTGTTCCTGGGCCAAGCTGGGGGATTTTAGCACATCCTTTTGCCATGGAGGGTTACATGTATATGTGCAGTATCATATATCATAAATATATATTTATATATAATATATAATATATAGATGTATTGTATTTTCCTGTTCAAATGAGGGACCCATACATATTTATATCATGTATAAAAACAACACCGAGCCAATAGCGCAAAGCATTTGCTTGGTACAGAAAAGGAAGTGATTGGCTGCGGATGGCAAGCATAGACAGATATAACAATACTATACCCTGTCGCCCCAATCACTTCCAATCCCAATAAGTTCCATCCGAAAAAGAGATTCATATTGGATCCGCAGATATCCCCGAGGATATATGTATATATATATATATATGCATGCAATAAACAAATATTGTAGATACAAAGATATACATAAAAAACAGACACACAATCATGAAATGATATTGATAAAAAGTTTGATGATAATGATCATAGCAATAATGAGAATAGTTATAATTACAACAATCATGATCATAATACGAAGGGTCCAGTATCCTTGCGGATTACACAATAATGATAATTTTATCATGATAATGATAATAGTATATGATCATTTTAATACGAATCTTGATCACAATATGATTGGCCATGATTGCGATCTTCATTGGATTGCTGGAAAATTGAAACCGGAAATCCCCTAATCTTGAACAGGTTTCCTCAATGGTTTCCAGTTTCCGGTTCCCATTTTCCCTTCAACCATTTTAAATAGGTAAATCAACTATAGATGGGCCATGGCTTCCATAGCTATGTTAGTTTACCAGAGGCTAATCACAAAATGATTGGCCATGATTGTGATCTTCCAGCCCACCGTTTTTTGGCAGGTGCCTGTGGAACGGCCGGCTGCAGCGAAGCTTCTCTGGTGGCCTCCTTTGAGACGCCCGTGCGCGTGCACCGCATTCGCGTGGGCGTGGACCTTACCAAGGCCGGCAGAAAGCGCTACCGGGTAGCGGGTTGCGGAGCCGTAAAAATAAGGAGTTGTAGTAGTAATAGTTGATTTGTATATAATAGTATATGACAGTATACAGTATATAATATAACTGTATATTATACATTATTATACTATATATACGTATATATATATATATAGACAGTTACATATATATATATATATACACGTAAACTATAGTAAGTCATAACCTTTGAAACATCAACTAACAACCTAACTAGGGGCAGCACCTTGTCCTTGTAGATTGTAGGGTTCGAATCCACAGCAAAAAGGGTGACCACCAAAAAATGCAGGCAAGTAACTGGTTCGCACCTATTTTGGCATGATACATCATGATACAACGTTTCCATCTTGTTGGGAGCTGGTATAATATGAACAGAGAATACTAATAATTAGTTCGTGCATCCATCCCCACCAACCAACCGTTTGAATTGGGGTCTGTATACACTAGTATAATCTAGTACACACAATAATATGACAAACAGTAACAGCAGTATAGGAATGATAAGAGTGACAATGCAAATTATGATTTGATGATGGTATTATTGAAATTGGTAGCAATGATGATCATAACAATGATGTATCAATTGCAATGTGGTGTATACAAAAATAACGCATCCAAGCTAACAAGCCATTTGGGTTGAATTCACCAACAAGAATGGCACTTTCACTAAGAATGATAGGTGGATTCCATGTAGCCACAAGCATTGGATGTTGTTTCACCATGAGGTTCAACCAACAAACATGGGGGCATGTACAGAACAAAATAGGAAAACAAGCATTGGTGGCTTAACCCTCTGGTAATTCAACGTAGCTATTGAACATGGCCACAGAAATAGTGGATTTTCTAATGAAAAATGGTGATTTTCCATAGTTATGTAAACGTTTACCAGAGGGTAACTACACAAAACTTTGGATCAATAGAACCACCACAATTAGACACTTTTGGAACAAGATAAATGAGACAAACAAGCTTTGTGCTTTTGATACATCCAATGGAGTTGCAAACAACATGATGATTGAACCACCACACCACCAAATTTGAGATCACTGTTTTGTTTTTTTGGCACTCAGAGGACACCCATACTCGAACATAGCTAGTTGGAAAATGCATGAACATGCATCATGTCCAGTCTGCTCTATCCTCTATGTTTCCATATGTTTCTCTGTTTGTTTGCCAGTAAAGTTCGCTTAAGCATAGTTATTCTGCTTGGATTCCATAAGTTTCTTTGTTTGGATTCCCAATCAACTATGGTTATTCTGCTCATTCTTCATGACCCGGACCCTGTACCTCTTCAGGGAGACTTCGATGCGGCGGCTGCCAACGAGCCTCGGAGATCAACAGGTTGTTGGCTTAGGTATACCAGCCATTCAATGGGACGATCACGGTGTTTTTTTTGGCCAAACATATATGAGTTTCAGCGTAGATATCCTTTGATGATGCATATTGTTAGCCATCCAATGAGGCTATCATAGGAAATGGGAAGAAAACGTCACTGAGCAATATCTCTCACTGAAAGATTTGGAAGACTTCGAAGGAGGTACCCCTGGCCTGGGTTACCCCCATGAACTCAGCTATCTACGGGTCATCATGGGGTATCATGGGGCATCACATTGTAGGTCAACAGTGAACATCCTCAAACAGCGCATGTCTTTTCCATGGTGTGGGATGGTGACCACAGTTTTGACCGATGATGAAATTCATTGATTTCATGGTGTTGGGAGACTTGAAGCAGATTGAAGACAACTGGGAAATACATGGAAGGCATAATGCTTCGCAGATAACACACACGAGAGAGTTGCACCAAATACATCCATTCAAATACACTGATTTGATGTGGCTTGTGTTAAACCCATTCCCTGAGTCATAATCCATCAACCACCATTGGATATGGGTGTGCCCGAAAATGGGATATAACCCAAATTGAATGGTTGATCAGCATGTCCCTCATGAAATCCATGAAACTAACAATCCCGGCGCCTCTATATTTGGACCCACCTCGTAGATCACAACCGGAACTCAGGAAGCAAATCATGGGATCACAAGATTTCTGCGTCGTTTCAATTCCAGGATTGACATGACAGGTTTTGGTCAGGGAATACTCTGACTCCTGGAGGTCATAAACCATGAAAAGAATCGCAATGTTTAAACTACTTGATATAGTTTGGATTCTGGTAACCAACGATTCTGGAATCCATATTCATATATCATATATTCATATGTATATATATATATATATTAATATATTTTCATTGGTGACTTCAGAGTGCAGAGGAAAGATAAGGAGACTCGGTGGTGTGCAGATCTACTCCCTTCTGATTTGTGTATGAGTATGGTCAAAACCTATGGAACCACAATTGGGGAAGATGACCATGCATTTACCAGCTGCGTTGATGTTTATAAGTGTACAGGGGTTTTGACCCACATTTATATGAAGATCTACAACCACTTCCGGGTTCACCATGGCATAGCTTCTCAGGATGCCAAGTTGCAGTACCTGACACCCAGTGGTTGGCAGGACAGAGCTCCGAGATGACATGTGTCATTGCTTTAGACAGGGAGGACCACATGTACCCTCTGGTTATTTAACATAGCCATGGAAAATGGCTAATTTTGGATGATTTTCCCATTAAAACCTCCATTTATAGTGGATTTCCCATGGCTATGTTAAATAACCAGATGGTACTATTCTTTGTGGAAACATCTTCATTTTGAGGGGAGTCAATTTGTTCATATTTGTCCCATAGCCACATGTTTTTGTTCATCGGGCTTCTTGTCATCTTCAACGTCTAGTTGATTGTGATCATGATTGTTGGTTCCAACTATTTCCAACTTATGTTTCTTTTAACGGGGGATCCGCAAAACCATGGGGTTGAATACAAAAATTGTCTAATGACACTGGTGATTTTGGGTACCCACAATTTTAGGAAACCTTACATGGATTCTTCGGCTTTTTTGATCTTACATTTTTTGTTGACTACAACCCCATGCTGTCAAGTGAACGTTCCCCCGTTTGTAGCTTTTGACCATTTTTTTAAATATCAATGAATAACCCAACTGACAACTCGTCATCCAACTTAGATTTTCAACTTATCCAACTGACATCTCGCCCTTTCTGTTGCCCCAATGGATTTCTTCCAAGCAGAACGTCATCAGGACGGCAACGTCTCGGTAGTGATCCGCGATCGCTTAGTGCGGGACATCGAGCTGCCGGAGGTGCGGGATATCGAAAAATGTGGTACATCCATTGTCTTAAATGGTAATTATATTATATATTATATATATATAGATAGATATATTCATTAATTGATAATTAGTTGTATATACGGATATATGTCTATATAATTCGATATTTCTAGCTACATTCATTATCCGTAATAGATATATAGTTATATAGAATGATATATTGCTATAGCTAAAATGGCATTATTATCGTCATTGTTTTTATATTCGCCCATTGCATTGAATAATATACATTATCAACTCCATATATTACTGCATATCATCCTTGTTGTCACCTGTTTTACCATCTATATAATTATATATATACACAAAGATGAATACATATTATATGAAATGGTTCACCATATTCTAGATCGCCATATTATATAATATTATATATATATATATTCTATGTATATATATATATATTCCCATGATGTAGTCTCATTGTATATATACACTCTGTATACGCACGATTTACTCACCATATCATATATCGCCGTATTACATATACCATTGTATTTTAGATATTCCGATATTGTATATGTACTCCAACTATCTACATATGTAAATACCGTATATACCAATATACTACTATTTATCCCAATCCGTATATTCCCATTGTATATGTATACATATATATATATATATGTCCATATCACCTTTACATATCACCATATCACCATCATTTCCATCTGGTAAACTAACGTATCTATGGAAAAATCACCATTTTGAGTAGGTAAATTAACCATAAAATTGCCATTTTCAATAGCAAACTATTAGTTTACCAGAGAGTACATATGGGTACATAAAAAATCCTCCATGATCTTCCAATGTTTTGCTCGTCTCCAGCCGCCAGGTCCTCATCGCTAAGGCCTTCCGCCTGGTGCGCCGGCAACGCATCGCCCTGGGGCTGCTGGTCTTCGAGTGAGCGCTCCACGGCCGTCATGGCACCGAGAACGGCGGGGGCTGGAAGTCTTGCGGGATTTCCAACGTTGTTGGGATAGAAACCCAGCATTTTAGATGGGAAGCGCCCGATAAAATGGAGAACATTTGAGAAAATCATTGGAATATGAGAAAGTTTTAGGAAATCACCTAAATATGGAATTGTTCATGGGAAAAAAAACATCTATAAATGGTGGAATCGGCCATGAAAAAAGTTGAAAACCATGAAATTGTCCCAATCAAAACGATGATGGACGGAGGCTATTACTGGGAAACAAATGATGTAAATGGGGATCGTGATGATGGATGATGACGATGAAGAAGAACATGATTATGATGATGATTGTGATAATGATGATGATGATGATGATGATGATGATGATGATGATGAAAACGAAATGATGAATAAGAGTATGATTCTCAGATTTTGAAATTATAATGAGACAAAACATTGGGGACACATCAAAAATTGAAGGTCTAAATGACAGTTTATGGTAAAACAATTGGTTGCAATTGTGGGAGAGGTTATGGATATTTCCTGAGGAATATCTGATAGTTTCCTTTTGATGCACTTCATGGAGGTGTTGTAAGTTGCTGGAGCCGTTTAAGAAACATGAAAACTAAAACGTGGTGATGGAAAAGCAGTCAGAATGGGTTCCTTCTGGAAATCAAAGATGGCAGTGGACATTCCCCCATGTATAAATGATTTCCCATTTAAACGCGGATTTATAGAGCGGCTTTTCGATTGCCATGTTTGAGTAGCGGATGGTATGTAAATTCAGGAGGCATCTAACAAACAACAGTCATCATGTCTTCATGGAGCAACCCTGGAATTTCAGCCCTTGCTCCTTGGGAGATTCACTCCGAGAGGAAGAAACCGGTCCGTGTGCCGTCATTTGTTGTCCGCACAGTCTGCAGTGAAGAGAGGGCGCAAAGAGACATGACCATACACAACAATCAGGAAACAACAACAAAAATATATGGCAATTTAATGGAATATCACCTTTTAATCAAACCTAGTAATGGAATTATCACCTATTTCTTGAAGATTTTCCCAGGTCAGATTATCAGAGGCTAAGACCGATCATGGGTATGGAATGACTTAGACCAGCTTCGGATAGAGTATCTTTTTGGAGATTAAATTCAACGTGTTTTCAGCAAAAATGGGGCTTAGCAAATCACCAGACAACTTTTCCAGCATGCGAACCCTGTAGGGACATGACAATGCAAGGGTAGGCAGATTTGCGCATCCCTCTTTGCTGCTGAAGATAGCTCCCCCTTCGCTCTTTCGTAGGCGAGACTCTCCTTGACTTGAAATGATGATGGACTTCCCCCAGGAGACTCGATGTGGATATCACAGATGACATCCTTCTACCGTTCAGAGATCCAACACAAATTGACCAGCCAAAAATCCAGTGGTTGATCATGATGTTGTCCAGAAATATGAATCACATGTTGGGTATACCAGATCTTTAAGACAAATCCAACCAGCAGTGCCTCTTTGAGTGTCAAGGATGTCAAGGAGAGTCTCAGGCAAGAAGTTGGCCAACAAAAAGGACGCTGGGAGCTGGCAGGTTGAAGGACGGTAGGATGAGTGGGTCATGACCCTGCATCCGATGGTGGATTTTTTTCTGGTAATGTGACAGTTTGCTATAGAAAATGGTAAGCTTGTAGATGATCTACCTATCAAATAAACATGGCAATGTTCTATAGCAATGTAGAATTTCCAGAAGGTATGTGTTGTTTGAAGATCATTTGTTTGCCGGCCCCTTTGGATACTGATACTCCCCATGGAGACAATGATATGTGTGCCATAAAGCCTAGTTCTTAGAGTTATACAGCATCTTAGCGGTCTATGGGACTCTCCTATAACTTAACATCATCGAACATAGCTAGTGTCCAACATCATCCATACATCTTATATCATCCAATATAACTGGGTATATGTGCATCGTCCAAAACACGGCAAAACCTGACACTATTACACCCGAATCGCAAACCAAATTTACCAAATTTGCGGGTTCCATCACCATTACCACCTAATTCATGGCGTATACCCATCGACCGTTCACCACCTTGGCCTAGGTCTGGGTGGACGCTGCCGAATTCACCGATGACCTCAAGGTCGGTTGTGAGGCCGGCCAGGACACGCCGTGGCGACTGCCATTCGAGAGTTTCAACTGGGCCACGAATCTACTCAAGGCAATGGCCCAGTCGTGGTTGAGAATGGTTGATAGATGTTAATAGTGGTCCGATGTTGATGGTGGCTTCTAGAAAAAAGAGTTGTTATAATGATTATTGAGGGTTAACAATGGTGACTAGTGGTAATCATGGTTGTCCAATACCCTCCAGTAGTTTGACATAGCTTATCTATGGAAGCCACGGTCCATTTTGATGACTTAGCTATTACGCATGGAGAAATTCCATGGCCATCTAAAAGTACGATTTCGAAAGAGTTTGGCTAGTTGAACCGTTCTCTTTCTGTTGGTGAAAGTCCCAGTTTGGTGGGCAACATGCCTTTTTGCTGTTGGTTCATATCCACATGTATCAGAATTTCATCAGAGTTGACCGATTCTGTGAGTTTTTGGTTAATTGAATCCCAATTTGGCATCAGCTCCTTTTTGTTGCGCAAAAAATACCTGTTGTTGTTGTTGTTGTTGTTGTTGGTGGTGGTGGTGGTGGTGGTGGTGGTGGTGGTGGTGGTGGTGGTGGTGGTGGTGGTGGTGTTGTTGGTGTTGTTGGTGTTGTTGGTGTTGTTGGTGTTGTTGTTGTTGTTGTTGTTGTTGTTGTTGTTGTTGTTGTTGTTTCACATGCCAATTTTATCAGCTTTCACCACATTTTTTTGAGAGTGTGGTTGAACCCTCGCAAGATTTTTAATCAACTGAATTCCCCAAGTTCATTGTTTGAACCAACATTTTTCCAAGTCAACTTTCCACTTTCGGTGATTAAAGCTGGTGAAACCATCTTTTTTTCCTCTTTTTTGGTGGTGAAAAACCCGCCTTTTTTCCAAGGTCAAATCCACACGCAACGCGCAACGGGATGAGCCTTTGCCGATGTCACTTCTGCTGCAGGTGATCCTGGAATCTGCGGAGGATGCCGCCTTGACCGCCTGGCGGATCTTGGTCCCTTGGAAGCTGCTGAAGAATCCGGGAAAAATTAGGGAAAACCAACAAACATATGATGGATATATGACCATATCCAAAAACAGGAATGGATTATATCAAAAACAAACATCACGGTAAAAACATATGATAATGTAGCCAAGGATGGGATGGATTGTATCCAAATATCATGGTGAAATAGACAATGTAATTAGCAATATTGAGATATATTGAGAATTTTTGCCAATGATCATGAAACAAACAACGTCCTTTTGGCAGTTGATCTAATATAGAACAACAAGATGTCTTGGTGTTATAATATATCATTGGCTATTATGGTAAAATCTTGGTCCCTCCGGGCCAATGATCTACGAGGTTAATATTCATATGATGATGATAACGTATAATAACCAACAAATAATATTCAAGATCAAGTTTCATACTTGGTAGTTCACCCAGGAATCGTAAGTGGTTACAGTACAAAGTTACCCCTGCTTGCTCGTACCCTTCGAAATCTTGCGATAATCAGATAGTCTATTGGATTATTGCTGATTATAGTCAATCTATCGGTTAGGATGACTGGCCACAATGACTCTCCTACTTTCAAGGGGAGGGCATTGTGTTGAGAATAACTATGGGGAACATATTTCATAATCATCCTTGATTTGTTGGTGAGCTGAATGCTTCCAGTTCACTTGTCAATTTGATTCCCTTTGCTAATGAGTTATGTTTCAATACTGTATGTTTTTGTTTTTCTTTTCGATGCAGGTAGAACATCCAACTAAATTTCACATTTTTGGTGGGTATCCATGACGAACACCTGGTTCTGGTTGCTTGTAGAAACCGTGGGTGGTCCACAACCTCCATTATAAGAGGATGGTATCGAACAAATTTGCCGTACGTGGAACTGGCTTTCTCCACGCTGCTTGGTGATACACCCATTCCAGTTTGGTTTATATCTACATCAATCCCAAAAACGATACCAATCAGTTGGACACCTTGAAAATCTGGTGAAAGCAATGGAGAACATCATCGAACTAGCATCCTGGAAACACTTTTCTATCGTTTTGGGGGTTGCCATATATGTGTATGTGCAAATGATAGCAACCTCACTGACTGCTGGCAATGCTCAGTCCGAATGCCGCGGACGTCGTGTCCGTCGGCGCCGGAAGGCGCTCTTGGGGGTGGAGGGCAGGCTGGAAAATCCCCCCTTTAGTTTAATGATTTTCCCAGCTATAAACTTTCATGCTCAGGGATTTTGCAGCTGGCCATGTTTGATTACCAGAGGGTAGAAACCAGATGATTGCAGAAAACCTTGAGATGTGATCACCAAAAAAAGTTGATGCTTCAATGGTTCAGAGCTAGGAATGACCAAGTGTGCTGAGGTGTTGCTATATCTTGATATGATTTGATATTATTTGTTTAGGAACTAAACATCACATCACCTAAAATGGCAACCCAATTGCTAGCAGCTGCAAAGGGTGTTTCAATTGGCCCTGGCTTTTGATGTGCCTATAGTACCCCTATGTTGAGACACCATACCCCCAATCTTGGACGCCACAAATCATGTTGCTTTTTTTTTTTGAGATTGGATGCAAAAAACTGTCTGGAGTTTGATGTCAATTCTGCTGGAAAAAAGATTCCACGCTTCTTGCGCGATTGTCGCCTAAGACGTACTAGGAGAATTCAATGACGAAAGTCAGACTTTTCCCTAAGGATCCCTCCCTGGATGGTACCCTTCAGATAAGGTCAGATATTGGCAAACTGCACAAACCCACCATAGATCATTTCCCTGAAGCTATGGGTTTTGTCAACGTTGCTGATTTACCATCCCTCGCCTTCCAGGGAAGCCTTACCGATGTCCACGAGAAGGTTGGGATGTTCAGCTGTGGATTTGGAAGGTTTTGAAGTCCAATGGACCTGCAAAAAACACAGATTTTGAACATGGACATCGATTTTTCATCATTCATTTTGGCTGGTTTTACTTTTTGGTCGTCAGCATGAATCCAATATTTGGTTGGGAGTGGTTACTGATTTCATTTTATTTCCAGAGAATGCCACCTGCAGCCCGCTGGGATGATCCATCGACACAGCCATTCCACGGTCCGGGCCAAGTATTTGGTCCCTTTACATATCCGTAACGAAATGACTCTGTTCAGGCCAGCAGTGTTGGGCCCATGTTTGCGAAAATTGTGTTAAAACCATGAAGATTGCCAGAAAATGTGCTGATATTGTTGATTATATCATACTAAAAAATCCCCATGATATCAGCTTCATTTCCACTATGATACTATGTTTGGTTTTGTAGCCCGCCATTTTGATTCCTCCCAATTGTATCTCATGGATATCGCAACTACTATATCTATATACCAGAATCTAATTGAAGCCACTGGTGTTGGTTGATTGCCCAATTTGTATTTTGGCGCTGAAATCCAACATGTTGATACAAAAATCCCAGTTTTGGACGGAACAATATCACCCCTGTTGTTTAAATCGACATTAATCAGCTTAAATCAGCACCATGTGTTGGAATGAGTTGGTTAAATCAGCATTTTACTACCAGATCTACCAGCACTTTCCAGGTCAGTGGTTGGTTCCTTTTCCGGAACCCGAGGGGTTCTCACCCTGTCAGGTGGATTCAGGCAGCGACTCCGCAAAGTCTGAAGGTCAGCGGAGCCGGTTTCATCACCTGGGGATGATAACTCACGTCTTGTGGAAATGGTCAATGGTCATCAATCCACTTTCATAGGGGCTTAAGGGATATCATTGGGGATATCTTTTTGGGACAACTTTATGACTTTGTGGCCTGAAGTGGACATTTAAGGGATATCTAAGAATCTAAGATATCTATAATTCCTACAGTTATGGCTCGAAATACCAGTTATAAGATGTTATAAGTCAGTGTAATAACCCCATCTGTGGAAAGTATATATAATCCCATAGACACAACCATGAGCATCATTGGTAATGGGCTTTATCTGTAGGGATTCATGTACCCATTATATAAATCATTACAAATTATGTATGGGTTGTCACAACATTATTGACCATAATTATATAATTGGGATTGGGATAAGATAACTAATCTGTTAATTGATATTCCCGTTTTAGATCTGTATATATATATATAAGATATACCCATTAAGTTTCAGGATTCTAACCATTAAGCATATAGCATCTTTTGACCATGGCACATATGATCGAAGGAAGTTTAGAAGTCAAACTTCGGACAATGTGGACGGATGGAAAAGCAGAGGTGGGAAGAGGCAAATAAGAGAAAGGCAGAAGAAATAAGTACAACCGCATACTAGAATCTCCAAAAAAGGTTGATTGGTGTTGTAAACTTCTGGACGCACAACATCCACCATTCTCACAATCCATGTAATACATTAGTTGACCCGTCTCAGCCCATTTTTTTGGGGTTACAGCCCAAATCGCCATCCGATCATCACCAACAACGCTTTCAAACCCAAAAAGGCGAATAGGCCTCATACTTGGCCAGACGAATTTTTAAGGCAACATGATCAGTACCCTCTGGTAAACTGTTACATAACAATTAAAATCACCATTTTTAATGGGAAATTCAAGTATAAATGGCCATTTTCAATAGCTATGTTAGTTTACCAGAGGGTACATGATGCTTAAACGATGTGACGTGACTCAGCCTGCGCGCCAGGAGAAGCCTTTCTCTGTGTCTGAGTGGCCAGGAATCTCACCGAACGGCGCATTTGGAAAAAAGATGGCAAGGAACGGATGACATGGACCTGGGTGGTTTGGTTCCAGATTTGCGTTGACTGCTGATGACAAAACAAGAGTTGGAACCTGTTGAATCGCCTCTGACATCAGAATTCCTTGTGTTTGATCAGGTTAAATGGGCGAAGCTTCAATTCCCAATTGTTTCAGATTTGTATATGTTAGACTAAGGTTACCTTGTCAATTCCTAACTATGTGTTAGTTGTTTCTCATCCTCCTGTAGTTTGGGTTCCTACACTGTCATTATTCCTACTTATCAAGTTCGACCATGTGCCTTTCGCACGTTCCCGCAGCTTCCCCCACTGCTGAAGGGAGGGAGCTGTGAGCTGAGCTATGGTTGTATCATGTTGTATCCGTATTCCCAATCAAGACTGTGGAGTCAGTTGGAGCTACGATTTGAGTTTCCCAAGCAGATGATAGTTGGAAACTGATTCTTCTTTTTCAACTGGCCATATTCGGGCTGCACTTGCACGCTTCGTTTCGATATGTTTTGCTAATGCCAGCGGCCTATCCCCAAGGCGGCTGCAAACAAGTGGGTACGGACGTACACATCACAAGAATTGGCCAGCTGAGCTATGACTCAACGGATGCCATAGCCGACCAAAAAAAGACGCTGAGACCCTTGAACCACCCGTGCCATGGATGAGCTCTGTCGGGCAATGTCAGGACTCCATCTCACGGGAACCCCAAATGTGTGAGGTCAGGTACCAACTTTGGAAGCCCAAGTAATTGGACCCACAACTTCTGGTAATCATATCCCAAGTTTTGATGGTTAAGACTCTAAGCCATTTTTGCATTGGTTCAGTCATCATTTTCGTGAAATCGCCATTTCCTTGCGAAACAATCGCCATTTTTTGCTGGCCAAATAGGTGGATTTCTGTCCTGCCTGCCAGGATCTGTGCCCTCGGAAGCACTCCTGGCCAAAACAGCGCGCAGTCCAAAAGGTGTCATCAAGCATGGCCGCTGGGAAATGGTCCCAGTTCTTCATGATTTTCCCATCTCGAAAGCTCCATTTATAGAGGTTTCTCAATGGGAAAATGGGTCCCAAAAGGTCATGTCTCTAGTCTCATGCCATTTCCCATTTGATTCAGGGCTTTCGAAATCGGACCACATGTGTATTGCTATCATTGTTATGATATCATTATATTTTAATATTGATTTAACAGTAGTAGTATTGTTTCGATTGTAATTATGAGTATGCCGCTATTCTCCTGTATTATATCACATTGATCACCAGTTGCCTGGTTGAGTCCACCATGTTTCATGGTTTGGCCTTTTTGGATGGCTGGAATTGACCCCACAGCATCTACATTGGTAGGTCGGGGGTGCTAAATTTCGCAATTCAAGGTGGTATATTTAGAAAAAGGGTTATATTTTTTTGATATAGGGGAGTTAGCCCAAAACACACTGAACAACACAGTCTTGCAACAACGTTGTTTACTCTTTCGCAAAAACAGTCAGGCACTTCCTTCTTGGGAAGTCTGAAGGACCAGCTTTGTCAATTTAGGGTGTTGAGTCATGGCTACTCAGAAAAAACTGCGAAATTCGCATTTGCAGGATCTCAGTTGAAACCCACCTCAAGAACAGACAACTCTGCCA